>BFEA01000234.1:1046750-1051750 GCA_003427395.1 Chara braunii
TATTTATCGTTGACAAATCCTGCCGTGCACAAAAACAGACAAAAACCGAATACAGATCAGTGAGATCACGATCATCATGTGAAGCATGCTATTTAACCAACGATAGTACGGAAAGATGCAGAGGGTACCAGATGGGCAATAAGCCCCGGAATGGTACACAGACCCCATCATGAGCCGGGAGTCGGGACTTAATTCGTGCAGAAAAGTGTAGGGGCCAGATCCTAGTTCGTCACACCATTGCTAAGCACACAAGGGCCTCTCACACCACCGTCGAAAGACAAAAAAACTCGACGGCTGTCAGAATTAATTTGACAGCCTCCCTTTAACAGTTTGCCCCCCTTCAGGCACACAGCACTGTAGAGTGGACGCACTTGTGAATGCAAGATGGAAAAAAGACAAACACGCCTGAGGGTATGATGAACATTAGTCCATCCAAACCTCACGCCCACTCACCAAATTTTGAAGAGAAGTCGATGGCACAGCCGAGGGCTGTTGAAAGCATAGGAGTAGCAGGCTGGGTGGGAATTCAACAACTTTCGACAGGAGATGAGGTGTCAAGAAGGATTCTCTGACAAGTTGCAAATTTTCTTCCCCTTTTCAATTCCGGCAGCCTGTGTGGCCAAGTGGAACTATAGAAATTTGCGTTTTCTACCGTGGCGAGGCACTAAGGGTCTCGCTGCACTACTCTAGAAACCGGCCACTTCTTGAGCGCGGAGCCGCTCCACTTACTCTGGACGCCAGGTCTGGAATTCGGGTTCTTGAGCTGTGAGTCTCTACTCACGAAAATGGCGAGAATCCGTCGTCGCCCCAGTACCTCATGAAACACACTCAGTCTCTACTCACGAAAATGGCGAGAATCCGTCGTCGCTCCACTACCTCATGGAACATACTCACGAAAATGTTTTTCTTGAGTTGTCAGAACCTCCTCTGCTGTGGCACTCTTGACGTTTCGAGTGCACCCGCCTGCAGCGGCAGGAATTTCAAGGGAGGCATCCAGGACCTTCGAAAGTTGAGCATTTTTTCGGAGTGCACCTGGAGTCTGGGCGGGGACAACACGTGCTGGCCCTGTTGTGTAGCACTGTAGCTCCCTCAAAGAGCGGTCTGACATCCGAGAGGCCTTCTCGAGTTCAACCTTCTAGAGTAAGTGGAGCAATTTTTTTTTTTTAGTGGTTTCTAGAGTCTGACAGCTCTAGACTCACTCTCAAAAATCTTCGAGAGTCTAGAGTAGTGGAGCAAGACGCTAAGTCCTCACATGCCGAGAGAGTGGGCCTCGCTCTATTACTCTAGAGTCTGACTCCCGAAGTTTCGAGAGTAACACCTCGCTCCACTTATTCTAGACTGGAACTCATGACAACTCTCACCCTTTGAGAGCTGTCAGAAAGCGCTCTGGAAGGGCACTCTTGATTTGTATGGAGTTCACAGCCTCCTGCAATGCTCAGGTTTTCTAGCGTCCTCCCTCCTACACCGCTACGGCCTCTTTTGTCGCGAGTGTTCCTCCTGCCCCGACTATCAGAACGAGCTGGTGCTGTCATCTAGCGCCGTAGAAGGGCTGTCATGTTGCGCTTAGAAATTCGTGAGTGCTTCTGTAGTTCTTGAGTCTGGAGTAAGTGGAGCGATGCTTTTTTTTCAACAGAAGTGGAACTCTAGAAAATCGCGAGTGCTTCTGTAGAGGAACTCTAGAAAATCGCGCTTACAAATTTGCGGGTGCTTCTGTAGCGGAACTATAGAATATCGCGTTTTCGACAGTGGTGTGGTGAGGCCCTCTACTTGGACCCAGATACCTGTGGGCAGTGAAGTTAGTCCTGGCTCTCCCAGTAGGCGCCTTCCGGCATTCATAGTACTGTACTACATTTTAAACGATTGAAGGGGAAAACAAAAAAAAAAAAGTAACACTACTTCGGATTCAAGCACACCAAGATGTATTATTATTATGAATGTGAACCTCCTTTTTACTACCCTTTGAAATGAGCTCCCACCAGAGATCGTGCTGTAGGCTTTTCCACTACACATCCGTAAGTTCTGGCAAGCCGATCCAGCTCAGCATGTCTTTGATCGTACTCCTCCTTCGATGCAAGTTCCTGCCGCCCATGCCACCATGCCAAGGCCTCTCCCAAATGCTTCTCCAACTCAACGGGGAGCTTGTTGGAGGACTGGCGCTCTAGCAACGCTCCCATTAGCAACCCCAGTCTGTCCCCTGAATCTTTTGCAGCCCAAATCCTGGCATCCTCTGCTTTTGCTGCTGGTGTGTACCAATCCGGTGCGTCCATCCCGCCACCCGAAGACTGCACAACATCCGCATCGAGTGTAACAATGGTCTCAACCTTTTTTCCGATCTCCTTGTGCCCTGATATCGCCTCCAGTGTCGCGTGGAGAATCCCATGAGCATCTACTTTAATCTCGACTACTGAACGGCCCCACACACCCTCTATTAAACCATCCATCCTCAGTTCCCCAAGCAACCTGTTATATGCACACAGAGCACGTTCGCCCTCAAACAATCCGACATTCTCAACTGTCAGTTTGGCACGATAGAAACAGCGCAGACTCCTTGCAGTGGCCGGGAGGGGCGAGTTTCTTGGGATAAGGACATGCATTGTGCCCAAAGCTGCGCCCATTCCGATACTCACGGCTGTCACATCGCGTACGGATATGCTTGCCTCTGCGCACTTGTCGCTTCTGGACAGCAAGCCCGCTTGTACTGCAGATCCAAACGCCACAGCCTCATCAGCGTTTACGGACTTGACGGGCGGCCTGCCAAAAAATGCGGTCAGCATCTCTTGCACCTTGGGGATCCTCGTCGATCCACCCGCGAGAACCACGTCAGAGATCTCATCCTTGCTCATCTTGGCATCAAGAAGGGCTTGTTCGACGATTGTCATGCACCTGCCAAAGATGTCTTCGTTGAGTGCCTCGAACTCTGCACGACCCAATTTCACGCTGAGGAGACGGTCACGGTAATCCAAGTCGATGTCTGTCTCCTTCTTATTGGACAGAATGTGCTTAGCGTCCACAACGGCCTGCTTTAGCTTCGGGAGAACCCTTGGATTTCCCAGCAAATCCTCTCCGTCAAGCTGATCCTTCTTGAAACGCTCTGCCACAAGCTGAAGCAGGCGTTCGTCTATGTCTGTGCCACCCAGATGAGAGTCTCCCGCCACCGCATTCACTACGAAGCTGCAGTGCTCATCTGGCCCATCCTTAACAGTGACAATGGACACGTCGAAGGTTCCCCCACCCAGGTCGAACACCAGCAGCTTCTTCCCCACAGGCTTCCTCCCTACCAACTCCTTATGGCCGTACGCCAGCGCCGCTGCGGTCGGTTCGCTCATCAATCGCAACACGTTTAATCCTGCGCTAACCCCGGCGGCCATAGTGGCCTTCCTCTGCCTGTGATCGAAGTACGCAGGTACGGTGATGACTGCATCCGTAATAGGACGGCAATTGGTGTAGTCCTCAGCGATCTCCTTCATCTTCTTCAGCAGCAAGGCCGAAATTTCTTCAGGTCTGAAAGAGCTTTGCCTGCCCCGTGCCCCGGGAACTTTCAGAACAGCTTCGCCACGTGGACCGGACGACACCTGGAAAGGCCATCTCTTGGCATCCTGCTGGACGCTGGCATCGCCGAATGACCTCCCCATCAGCCGCTTGACCTCGTAGATGCACTGCTCGGGATGCTTCATGCCGTCTCTCTTCGCAGCGGTCCCAACCACATGCTCGTCTTCGTCAGTGAAGGCCACGTAGGATGGCGTTATCCTCTCGCCCAGGTCATTTGGAACTATCTCGATGCTGTCAATGTTGCGAAACACTGCAACACAGCAGTAGGACGTGCCCAGATCGATGCCAATGACAGGCTTGTCCTCCATAGCGTCTCTCTCTCGGTCACGCGTCGGTGAGGAATCATGATCACCCACGGTGCGAGTGCGAGAGCGAGAGGTTTGCTGCTTGGAGCGCCCGGCTCGGTCTTTGCATTTTGCTTGGCTATCCTGTCTGGGCGATAGACAGGTAAAGGCAGCTCTGAAACTCCTGTCTCTTATACACATCTAGATGTGTATAAGAGACAGGCGCAGGCCTACGAATCCCCCCAGGCGGCGGACTCGTGCGGACGCGAACGAGTCCCCGAACGAGTCCGCAATCCCGCGGACGTGTCCGTGCGGACGCGCGGATTCGCTGCCACGTGGCGGCCGTTTGGGAGGGGGGTTGGGGATTCCAGAAGCGCCATGGGGCGGCGCATCCCCACCCCCGCCCCCTCAAGAAAAAAAAAAAACGGGAAATAACCAACTTTTGGAAGGGGGGGTGTGGGCGAAATCGAACGACATTGAAAAAAAAAACGCGTTTTTTTTTTTTTTTCATTTTTTTTTTTCATCGATTGATTGATTGATTGATTAATTGATTGGTGGGGGCAGTGTCGCCCCCCCATGTGATAGATAGATTGATTGATTGATTGATTGATTGATTGATTGATTGATATATTTATTTATTTATTTATTTGTTTGTTTATTCGATTTCACTTTTTTTTTATTGATTGATTGATTGATTGATTGATTGATTGATTGATTGATTGATTGATTGATTGATTGATTGGGTGGTGGGGGAGGGGTCGCCCCGCCCCCTCGCACCACACACACACGCACTCACTTTTGCGCGCATTCGCGCCGCGCGAATGTGTGTTTGTGTGTGTGTATGTGTGTGTGTGTGTGTATATATGTGTGTGTGTGTGTGTGTGGTGGCGGGGGGGTGGGGTGACCCCTCCCCCAGCACCCAATCAATCAATCAATCAATCAATCAATCAATCAATCAATCAATCAACCAATCATGATTGATTGATTGATTGATTGATTGATTGATTGATTGATTGATTGATTGATTGAGTGCTTGGGGAGGGGTCGCCCCACCCCCCCGCCACCACACACACACACACACACACACACACATACACACACACACATGCACACACACACACATTCGCGCGGCACATTTGCGCAAAAGTGAGTGAGTGTGTGTGTGTG
>BFEA01000234.1:1054250-1058352 GCA_003427395.1 Chara braunii
AGAAAATCTCTCAGAAGTTGTTACCCGCCTACAGAGGACCTTGGCAAGTTCTGGATGTGATCGGAGATGTGGATGGACCTTCTTATGTAATTGAAATTCCTCTACACTTGCATACGTATCCAGTATTCCACGCCTCAAAGCTCCTACTTTGTGTCACAAATGAGCTATTTCCTAGTCGCAGATCAGCGATACCCCCTAGTATGGATGGGAAGTATGACGTGGACAGGATTATTGCTGAAAACACTTTCCAAATTGGACGGAGAGGCAAACCCCAGCGACAATATAAAGTAAGATTTTCATATCAGGATTCCATTGAAGATTACTGGTTTACAAGAGAGAATCTACTTGAGTCTGCACCTCACATTGTATCTGCTTATGAAAGAGCTGAAAGAGGAATAAGTATTCTAGATAGATGAAGGTCTTCTCAGAGGACTTCGAATTTAGGTCGACGAGAGTAAAAGGGCCTTTACCCGATTCAGACCCTGTTCGGCAAATGCAGCATAGAGGGGTCACTTGCAAGACCCCCAACTCGTGAAAGCAGATCAAGGGACATGTTCTCTGGGTCAAAGGTCACATCTTGGCTAAAGTAAAGACAATGTCAAAGGTCATGGTTGTGCCCCTGAACGAAGTGTCACAATGTTTAGATTTGGAAGTCACATCTATTCGTTCAGAGCAGGTACCGGTCATGTCTGTTCGTGCAAGGGATGTGTTTGTACGTTCAGTCACTGTGTCTGTTCGTGCAATGAGCGTGTCTGTTCGTACAGTATGTGTGTCTGTCCAAAGGAAGTCAAAGAGTTAAGTCCCTGTCCAGATTCGAGTCAAAGGGAAAGTCTAGATTCAGATTGGGAGTTCAAAATTGAGGCCTAAAGGCCGCCGCAGCAGCAACACCTGCAGGAAAAAGGCCTGGGACACATACACAGAGGCTGGGACCGGGAAAGGACCAAGATAGACTGAATTCAGACCTCGCCAGGGGAGGCCAGCACTATAAGAAACGAGGCAGCCTCCCCACAAGCAGATTTCCACTGGCATTGTTGCGTGGAAGTGCTGAAGGCACTTGTGGGCTAAGGTGCAGGGAGGAGCGCTGGCTGAAGAAGAAGCTGCCCCAGAAGAGGAAAAGTTGGTCGCTGGCTGTAGGGAAGTCATAGTTGCGCCGACATAAGTTAGTAGAAGAGGGTTAGTAGTAGTATATCAGTGAGTAGCATTCAGAGTAAATTCTCATAGACAAGGAGTGTGCATGCAAAGAGAGGGAGAGAGGAACTACTACAGAGATCTTGAGAGAGAAGACAGGGAGTGAAAGAAGACATTCTACAAGAGGGATATGGTGGACACTTACTTGTTTGCGCCACACTTGTGATCTGGAGAGAGAACGCTAGCTGAGCCAGGTGCTATGATGATGAATGAGTGAAGAAGACTTGTATTCCATTGGCGCTGCACTTCCTAAACTCGAGATACTCTTTTATAATGTGGATTTGTTAATATGAGTTGCGCTACTTGGTTCTTATCATCTCATCTCATCTATATCCTGTGTGAGACATTCTCATCTGTGTGATGACATGAATGCATGCGAGATATTGCACTCCAGTAAGGTGTGAACTAACGGGTTCCTTACAATCAGAAGAAATGATGCGTTTACAGCTTATCGATATTTTCAACGCAACTTTTGTACAAATTGGGGAGGTAGGTGAGACAACAACTCCCAATTGCGATGCACACAACATCTTTATTCCGCAGAGCTCATCAAGACGTTAGCTCACAAGACTGCTTCCTAGACATACCAATAACTCATGCTGAGTACAAAATATCTACAAAGCTGACTTCCCCGCGTATCACCGCCTACCTACGACACAACATGTTCCCTTCAACATGTTCTCCTTCCTGTTCCCATGTTTGCCATACACTGATCCCACCGACCTGGTTACCCCATGAACTGACAAGGATTACACACAGAGAGAGGTGCGTTCATAAAACATCGCTTATTCTGTACATCCGTCTTTTGATATGGACGCCCGTCTCTCTAGTCATGTCCGCCAATGATCTGCATACAACACTTTACCCCTCCTCCTCTCACAATCCCCATTCACTTCTCCTACGTATAGGGTCTGTTTCCCTACTTCGTCATCACCTCATCAAACCATACACGACTCCCATCCTACTCCTTCATTGGTCGTAACGGTTCTCCCTTCAGGGTGATGCGTAGCTCACGGAATCTTCTAGATACTGCGTGTCGCTCCGCTCCTTACTGCGTCCCGCCCTTCTGTATGCTCTACCACATGCACAAACATCCACTTACCCAAAAACACCCGCCCAGGAGGTACTCACATCATGGTCGACAAGGTGGGATACATACGCACCCAATTCCACATAACGACCATACATTGATTCCAAATGGAAAGAAAAGAAAAGAAAAGAAAAGAAAACTCACACATACTCTCATTACGCATAAAATCACACATCATCACAAATAACATAACATAACACATGATAGTGGCGGTAAGTGCATCACCCATATTATTGCGACAAAGCAAAACGTCGATTACATACACACGGGGTTCTCCTTCGCGCATAACAATCAATCACCATTTTACCACAGAAAGGGTAGACGAATTGAGGACAGCAATCGCATCCGGCTAAGGTAGTGGCAAGCTCCCTTAAACGATTTTCACTAGCCTTGCCACAGGCTAGCTTATCAGAGGAATCCTTCGTAGGATAACACATAATGCACTGTTAATAGTTATGTGTGAGAACCGAGACATTCATTCCAGCCAGACCAAATGGTGAAAAGAAAAATTCACTCGAAAGAAATAAGGTGAGAAGGAAAGGCGAACGGAACTGACAATCGGTGAGGAAAGAAAGATACTATACGAGGAAAGGATAACGATGAAAGTATCGGACTTTTCAAAGGCAGCATGTTGCGAGTGTCGGGGTTTGATGGAGGTACGATTATCTTCACCTCTGGTTGTGCTTCTCCTGGTTCGTGCACCACACTTCCTCCATCTGCGAGATGCAAGTCGATCATCTCCTCGGAACTGAACGCAGAGGTCATAATGACCTATAAAAGCCTCCTTGAACCGATCAATAGTCCAATAGCAGGTGTGTATTGGACGGTAATACCAGGAGGGACTAGAGAGCACGCTATCGAAACTGTCGCTGACAATGAGATAGTGATCTGTGGCGGGTCCCGAAACGAGCGCACTGCTATCTCAGCGGCACACGTAGCAGCAGTAAGCGAGCCAGGTACAACAGACATGGCGCATTCGGATGTTACCTCACAGCTATCGAAGACGAGTTTGCCAACGCGAGCGGATTGTTCATTAGACAATTCCGACCGCGTGGGCTTACTCGCTTCGACAACTCTGGGACTAACACTCTGCTAATCCGTGATTAAGTAGTACTAGGGATAGACTTTATTGGGTACATGTCCCGCTAATTTTCCAGATTTCCTGATTTTTCAAACTTCAACCCACCGCGGCTCTTTTTTTTTCCGAACAAGGTTACATGCATGCCGCTTTACTGCTAGAGGGCACCACCGAAACTGACCCGACTAATTCCCCCTGCTATGCCTCGTTCTAAATAGGTCGCTTTTTTTTCTTTTTTATCTTTTTTACCTCTCTGTTTTTCCTGGATACGTCATTACCACACAATTTATTCTCAGCTTGTCCTATGAACCAGTTTACTCCTCGGACCCCCCATTTTTTTCCACCCTTTCCTTAGGCCCCCGCAACCAGCCAACAAATCCCTGGGATAAATGTTTTTCATTTTTATTAATCCTCCATTGGTTACCCTCCCTTAGAACCTTTCTCATTTGTTTGAGGTCCATCAATCCTGGTTACTCCGCTCATGTGCATGTGTGTGTGTGTGTGTTTGTGTGTGTGTGTGTGTGTGTGTGTGTGTGTGTTCGCGGGGAGAAGGCGACCCCCCCACTCCATGTCAATCAATCAATCAATCAATCAATCAATCAATCAATCATTCTTTTGAATGATTTTTTTTTCTTTTTTTTTCTTTTGTGTGTGTGTGTGTGTGTGTTCGCGGGGAGGAGGCGACCCCCCCACTGCATGTCAATCAATCAATCATTCTTTGAATGGATTTTTTTTTTTTTTTTTTT
>BFEA01000234.1:1125041-1138654 GCA_003427395.1 Chara braunii
TCAATCAATCAATCAATCAATCAATCAATGAGCAATCAATCAGTCAATCAATCAATCAATCAATCAATCAATCAATCAACCAACCAATTAATCAGTCAATCAATCAATCAATCAATCAGCCAATCAATCAATCAATCAATCTGTAATGAACCCAGTCTGGTGGATATTCGTCTGACATCAAAATACAAGTCAATACGTACCTGCACAATGTCTCCAATAATCAGGAAATAATATCCATCACAAAGTCTCGTTACCAATTAGACGAAGAGAGAGGAGGGAGATTAGATGATTGAGAAGGTGGGAAAGAATCAATGATCATCAAGAGAGTAGCCCAACCTTCTCACTCCTTCTCCGGCCTTCTCTCCTCCTCCACGTAATCAATCAGTATCCAATAACGAGCCTGACCAACCCTTGCCACAACAACGTGCCATGTGGCACTACTCTCAAATGGAAACCGTAAAGACAATCAGCAGTGAACAGGGACGGCGTCATCCTCAGGTAAGTATCTCGATCCTGACTCATCCACAGATCCCGATCTTCCTCCTTGTCGCGACCTGTCACCTTATGTAGACAGTGTGGCGATTGTCACGCCATCAGCAAAGACAGGTGGCAGACGCCACTACATCAATGAAGACGGGTGGTTGTACCACATGAGAAATGAAGACACGTGGCAAGCACCACATCAGCAATGACGACACGTGGTCTCATGACATCAGCAATACAGGTAAGTAGCAGCACCACATCAGCATGACAGGCAGGTGACAGCGACACATCAGCAATGCCTGGCGCCTGTAGCAGAGTGCGCCAGCATGCTGCTACAGTTCGGTGTTGTCGCCAATGTCGCGCGAGCGTCAAGCCTACGTCGAGTCAAAATCAAGCCAGCGTCGAAGCAGCCTAGCAAGACTGGATGTTGATCATCTCGAGGCCAGACTTTAAGTAGCGTTTAACGAGGCTCTCTGGCCTCGGGTCTACCTCCCTCAGTCGTCCAGATTGAATTGCAGCCGAAGGCCTGGATCGAACAGTTGCATATTTCCCCCTTGGACCTAATGCTGCCTAGGTACCTGCATACAAACAAGTGTGCGTGCTTGACCAACGTCCTGAACTGGGTACCTTGACTTTGGGGTCACATGTCTCACGTCCAGGCTTGGGTTCACGTGTGGGGTCTTTATCCCATTAGACCTGGACTTAGGGCTACCGCGTCGGCCCAGAGATTTCCACGAGGCATACAACATGGGTTATTGCATTCTTGTCGGCCCACTTTTCGTGTTTCATCGCAGAAAATACATTAATTCTTACTTAACCCACTTTCATATGCAGAAACAATGTCAGGAGCAGTAGGTAGGAGTTCTTTCCTACTAAACCATCTAGCTTTACATGGAAGTTGGGACTTGAACTTTACCTTGTACTGCTTCCGAGGTCTTCCTCTGCCACCTGTAGAAAAATAACCATGTTCCAATATTTTTTAAACTTCATAACCTCCGTTCATAGACGGTGGAAACAAATATGGTCTATTTGGAAAGTTATCACATTCTACGTAAGGCAGCAGTTTAGATGCATGGAAGACAGGGTATGTCCTTAGATATAGAGGTATATCGATGCGATAGGAAGGTCCGTCCGCATCTCCAATTACCTTGAGAACTTCCCAGGGGTCATAGTAGACAGGTAGCAGTTTCTGAGACACATTCTCTTTTAAGGAAAACTGTTTAGACTTAACCCAAACAAAATCTCATTCTTGAAATTGTGAAGGACGTCGATGTTTATTGGTTTGTTCAATCATTTGCAGTTGGGCTTTCTGTATGTTTCCCTTCACTTTCGTAATGTCTTCTTCATACAAAACTGCGAATTCTCGCGTACCTGGGGGTAACTCATGAATCTGGTCCCTTGTTAATGCGTGAATAGAACGTCTACGCTTCCAGCCTTTATACAGTGCGTTAGGCGTTCTACCTGTAACCGTATGTACACTGTTATTATAGGCACTAGCAATTTTTGGCAACGACTCATCCCAATCAATCTGATCACGTCGGACATACATTCACAAAAGTTGTTGGCATAGTCGATTTATGTGCTTAGTTTTGTCATTCGTTTCAGGGTGTCTGCCTAACGATATGGTCAACCTGGTTCCATAGACTTTCATCAACTTCTGTCATTGTAGACTAGTGAACCGAACATCCCTGTGAGATACAATGGTTTAAGGGAATCCATACTCCGAGACCCATTGCATCTGAAACTTTTGAATAACTAGTTTCGTTCTAGCTTCAGCACGCAAAGTAATGAACAGGACATACTTAGATAATTAATCGACGATGACCATTACCTGATTGTTGTCGTTTTGATTCTTAGTGAGACTCATAAAGTCAACTCTTAATTTGCTCTTGATGAGGAATACACAATCTCCCTTCGGTTTTATCCACGAAGAAGAATAAACCATCAGACATTAACTCGGGGTTCTTTCGTAGGGTCTCAATGATAGGACTTAACATAGGATCAGTTTCATAACCATTTCTAATCTGTTCCTTTAGTTCATTCTTGATATCGAGATAGGAGATTATAGTTCCAAAGAAATCTGCACACCTGGACAAAGCATCCGCAACCACGTTAGACTTACCTTTGATGGTCTTCACTTCAAAGTCAAACGTATCAAGGAAAGCGGACCATCTTACCAATTTGTCAGAGAGTTTAGGTTGAGTCTTGATCCACTTTAAGGTGAAGTGCTCAAAATAGACAGTGAAGTGTTTCCCTAACAAATAATGTTTCCAGGTGTCAGGTGCAGCAACCAAGGCATACAATTCTCTTTCATATGTGGAGTAAACAACTTTCTTAGACGGAAGTCTTCTCGACATAAACTCAATAGGTTTACATCTCTTACCGTCATCTTGCAGTAGCACAGCGTGAATCCCATACTGACTTTCGTTAGCCGTGATGATGAAAGGAAGAGAAGGGTCAACAATCTTTAGGACAGGGTAGTGAGTCAGAACATGTTTCAATTTTTTAAATGATGACTCGCAATTTTTTTCCCACAACCAAGACTTTTCTTTTTTCAGTAATTTTCTCATAGGAGCATCAACAAAGAAAAAGTTTCTGACGAACTTTCGATAAAAGTCAGCGAGTCCTAGGAAAGATCTTAGTTCAGTTACAGTTTTAGGTTGTGGTCAATCTCGGATTGCTGTAATGTTTTTTTCTTCTGGCCTTAGTCCTTCTTCATTCACTATATGTCTTAGGTATAGTACTTCAGGCTTAGTGAATTTAGACTTGTTAGGATTCAATTTGAAGTTACCTTCACGCAACTTCTGGAGAACCATTCGCAGGTGTTTCTCGTGATCTTCAAGTGTTTTACTATGCACCAGGATATCATCGAGATATACAATTACGAATCGGTCCAACCAGGGACGAAACAACTCATTGATTGACCTCTGAAAGGTTGCAGGGGCGTTAGTTACACCAAAAGGCATTACAACAAACTCGTAGTGACCATACCTTGTTCGAAATGTTGTCTTGTGTTGATCTTCAGGAACCACCTCGATCTGGTGGTACACTGACTTGAGATTAATCTTGCTAAAATACATGCATCCCTGCAGTTGGTCCAACAGGTCGTCGATTCGCGGAAGTGGTTCCGCATTTTTCACAGTGACAAAATTCAGCCCACGATATTCAATGCACAAGTGAAGTTCAACTTTTGTTTTTTGGCACAAATATAATAGGTGCACAATAAGCAGATAAGGTAGAGCGAATCCATCTTTTGTCAATAAGTTCCTGCAGTTGTTTTCGTAATTCCTCAAGTTCCCTGGGAGACATACGATAAATGGGACAACTTCTTCTTTACTACCATCGAACGAAAGGCTGGATAACTCATACAACTGAAAGACAAAGCGGAGTCAGAGCCTGACCTATGATACAATTTAATTGCACGTAGTTCGGACTTATCGTCCTTGAGTTTGACAATTTTATTTCTAAACTTTACCTCTGGGTCGGCTTCTTCAGGCCAATTCATTCCTAGAATCATATCAAACGGTAAGTTCTTTTCAATTAAGAAGGATATCTCATGCAAAATCTTCTTACCTTCTTTTGTCCAGAAATAACATTTAACATGATCGACGTATTGAGAGACAATAATCGTGCTTTTCTCAGCCAGCATAGACGTGATAGGTCAAGGTAGATCCTTTACCTTCATTCCTAGATGCAATTTTCGAATTGCCTTTTCTTAGATATAAGACCCCGCTGATCCCGGATCTAACAATGCACCAGCTCGCATGTGCGCAATCTTAATATCCGCGATCATCAATTCACCCATGCTTTCTTCGCCCACGAACTCCGAAGTGCTATGAGTTCATTGTCGAGTTCGTTAAGGGAATCGTCCAGTAAGACAAAACAAAGCACACTGTCAGGGTGCTCTGGACGATGGGCGGAAGAAGAGTCGTCATCTGCCATAAGAGTCGAAGAGTTAGAAGGGGTTGTAGGCGTCTTACCTTTGTCTTCGTCTAAACCCTTCGACTCAGTAGGAGCAACTGCTACTCCTACTGGCTGCTCGCTTTTGGGTTACGAATGAGTGGACATCAAACGATCACGTGTCCCACGGTGCCGCACTTGAGGCATTGGCGGTTGTCCATTTCGGACTGCCACTCCTCACAGGTCATTCCCATCTTTTCCCGAAGCTTCCCAAACGCAATGTCGGGATGCTTGGGAAACAAGCGTGGCCTCGTCTTCTTCTTCCACTGATTTTCGCCTCCCTTGTTGACCACGGTGACAGTGGCGTCACCCTTCCCTGACTCACTGCTGCCATTACCTCCTCCCTAAGACTCGTCGAGGGGTAACTTCTCTACCGTTTCATCATCAAATACCACAAGCATATGGTTCTGGCGCTTTTGTCGCCAAAGGACCCGCTTGCCGTACTCACCAACCGGTCCTGATTTGACTATCGAAGCGTACGTACATTTGACTTGCGCGGTCATCCGCTCTCTCTGTAGAGCGAGATCGTGGAACTGCCGATAATTATACTTACCAGATTTCGCCTCTGCCATAAGCTGTCCACAAATGGACTCAGGCAATGCTCGTAAGTAGATAAACAAGACTTGATGATTCTGCAAGTTCAAATCATATACCTGCAAGAGACGGTCAACTTCACAAGACAGTGTATCGACGAAAGTCCAACGTTTCTATCCTATGGTGGTGAGATCGTCAAAGGTCTTATTGGTCGTCGTCTTATCTAGGAACCTCTCCTTAATCTTCTGGAGAAATTACCTGAGAGTAAGTGACTTGGCCCACTTACCGATATCTTCGAAGCCAGCAGCTTTGGCTTCCGCCAACACCCATTCCTTGACCACTCCCTCTAAGCATGACGTAGAGAAAGCAACCTGACTCTCTGCTTCAACGGGTGCAGTACCGCAGTAAGTCTGGATTTTGGCAATCCACAGCAACAAGTCATCGTCCTTCTTATTACTATAGGTGAATGGTAACTTCATTCTCACCTTTTCTTTCTTCTTGGGTTTCTCAGTTTCTTTCACTAGTTCCTCTTTCTTTTCGGTGAGTGTTTCCTTCTTCTCTGACAATCCCTCAAGCTCTTTCTTCGAGGGCCCGAGTTTGTCTAGTGTCACTTTCGGCATTGCATCTTTCATCAATTTCTCTTAGGGTGATTTTCTTTTTGCTTTGCCCTTCGTCTCCTCCTCAACACTCAACTTTCCTTTGCCTTTAATCATTCTGGTCATAGATTCAACCGCGGTGGTGTTACTGTTGATCTTATTTTCAAGATGTACGAGGTAAACCATAATAGACTGAAGAATAGATGCAATCTCACTTTCTGCTTCCTCATAGTGAAACCTTTGCCTCAACTCTTCCATAACTCTTTCTTTTTCTTCTTGCTATACTTTCAATCTTCGGTATTCTTCAACTTTTTTTCTCTCTTCTTTCAATGTGTTTTCTAATTGTATGATATTTTCCTTCATCACATCCACAGACAATTGTGGTTCTTTCTTTCTTTCCCTTTTTTCTCTTATTTTCCGGTCCATTCGTTCGAAGCCTTCAGCGACATACCGATCAAGGGCTAATCGCCCTTGCTTTATGAGGTCCTTAACCCTCTGGCATGTCTCCATCATCTGAACAACAGTTTCAGCGGTCTGTAGGTCTTTTTCTGCATCATGCAGATTGACCTTTCCGTGAACATGTTGTTCAGCGTTTGGATCGGCACGAGTTATTTCGCCAAGCGGCTGTCAAAGGAGACCCATCAACGTATGTCTCCTTCCATCAATCAGACCACGGGTTTTCAGTTCCACTCTTTCTTCATCGGCAAAGATAGAGAGAGGGATGGGGAAGAAGAAAAGGGGTATGAACCGAGTTAAAATAGAGGCACGCAGACAATAATGAAGAGAATTCATTCTGACAAATGTGCAGATGTCGCACAGTAAATAAAATTAAAAGATAAAAATAAATTTCACGACGCACGCAACTTTTACAGCAAGAATTGTTGGAGGCAAATACAAAGAAACAGATATTATCAATTTATTAATTCTATTTCGCTGTCTGTTCTTCCTACTTTATGTGTGATGACGTCCCACAGTATGTGTACAGATACCGCAATCACGGCCAGTGTGATCAAGACAACAACACACAGGTGAGTATGCAAGGACACCACAGAACAGCAAACAAGTAAGTAGAAAACCAACACAATAATTACAATTAATAGTTAGCTTCCTCGCTTTATGGCTGTACTATCTGTAGCATCCAACGCAAACCAGCATTCGACACTACAGCAAATCGCGAAGCCGTACCATCTGCCAACACTCACACTCAATACTTCTCCCAGCAATGCATGCCACGTGTCAGCCCTGGCATGCCAACATAACAGCTCGTTAGAGTCTGCTACGTCAGCACAACAAAAACCCAGGGGGTATACAAAGGGGATGCCACGTCAGCAATGCGCACAATACATTGGCATGCCATGTCAGTGCCTAGTAAGCAGGTTCCCAAGGCACAGGTAAGTGCCACGTCAGATCATGTCCTGCCAAAATACCACGTCAGCATTCCACATTATGCCACGTAAGCAATATGCCAAATTAACGGTCCTAATCACATACTTCCTTGGTCTGGACCAGCGTCATGTCAGCCAATTGCTAACGAAGCGCTCATCGGTATAAATCTTCAGCCACGTCATCATCTTTAAGGGACGGTTGCTCGCACGTGCATCACTACCATCATAGTACCATGTCTAGACTTGCGGTATTATTGCGCGCGTTAATAAACGCGTTTCATTTTCCACATGCGGCACCTCCCACTTGCCTGGGTGCCACATCAGCACCTGACAGCAGACAGCAGATCGCGATGAGGAGTATGCTCCGATAACAAATTGTAATGAACCTTGTCTGGTGGATACTCATCTCACATCAAAATACAAGTCAATACAGATCTGCACAATGTTTCTAATAATCAGGAAATAATATCAATTACAAAGTCTCATTACCAATTAGATAAAGACAAAAGAGGGAGATTAGACAATTGAGAAGGTGGGAAAGAATCAATAATCATCAAGAGAGTAGCCCAACCTTCTCACTCCTTCTTCGGGCTTCTCCCCTCCTCCACGTAATCAATAATTATCCAATAACGAGCCTGACCAACCCTTACCACAACGAAGTGCCACATGGCACTACTCCCCAACGGAGACCGTGAAGACAATCAGCAACGAACGGTAACGGCGTCATCCTCACGTAAAAATCTCGATCCCGACTCATCCACAGATCCAGATCTTCCTCCTTCTTGCGACCTGTCACCTCATGTAGACAGCGTGGCGATTGCCACGTCAGCAGCAAAGACAGGTGTCAAACGCCACATCATCAATGAAGACAGGTGGCCGTACCACCTCAGAAATGAAGACACGTGACAAGCGCCACATCAGCAATGACGACACGTGGTCTCACGATATCAACAATACAGATAAGTGGCAGCGCCACATCAGCAATGCCTGGCGCCTGTAGCAGAGCACGCCAACATGCTGCCACAGTTCCGTGTTGTCGCCAGTGTCGCGCCGGCGTCAAGCCAGCGTCAAGTCAAAGTTAAGCCAACGTCGAAGCAGCATAGCAAGAATGAATGTTGACCACCTCGAGGTCAGACTTTAAGTAGCGTTTGACGAGGCTCTCTAGCCTCGGGTCTACCTCCCTCAGTCGTCCAGATTGAATCGCAGCCGAAGGCCTGGATCGAACAGTTGCAGATTTCCCCCTTGGACCTAATGCTGCTTGGGATCCTGCATACAAACAAGTGTGTGTGTTTGACTGACGGCCTGGACTGGGTACCTTGACTTTGTGGTTTCTCAAAGTCAACTGTCAACTGTCTCACGTCCAGGCCCTGAGTTCACGTGTGGGGTCTTTACCCCATTAGGCCTGGACTAAGGAATGCCGCGTCGGCCCTGAGATTTCCACGAGGCATACAGCATGGGTTATTGCAAATCAATCAATCAATCAATCAATCAATCAATCAATCAATCAATCAATCAATCAATCAATCAATCAATTTTTTTTTTTTTTCTTTCTTTTTTTTTTCACACATTAAAAACCACCCCCCCAAAAATAAAATTTTAAAACTTTTTTCTGTTCAAGGGGGTGGGGTCGGGGTTTCGGAACCCCAATCCACAACACTCTTACCCACACCTTCCCCCCTTAGCCGCAGCCGCCCGTTTTTGCCCGCGGTTGCCGCGGTCATGACCACGGCCCTGCGGCCCCGACCATGGCCCGTGGTCGTACCCGCGGCGACCGCGGCCGCGGGGGATTCATAGACATACCCCACTTGGAGTGGGGTATGGGTTCAACGGTGCTTGTGCCATCATGACCTTCTATGGGATGACACTCTGACAGCCATGGGCGAACACTCTGACATTTTGTGGGAGGACACTCTGACACTGAGTGTTCATGTTGTGTTCAGCTGTACAGCCCCAAACTCGTTTCTGTGAATGCACCAAGCCAGGGGTACTGTCTACCCTTATTTCATGTTCTAGTGAGTCCCTATCTCGGACGTTGCGTAGTATGCGGAGCCTTTCACTGAGGATTGTTGTATTTTCCATTTTACTTTTTAGAAAATCTGGATAAAAATTTCAGTAGCATTTGGTTATTCATTGTTTTTTGGGAAATAGTGAAAAAAAAGCTTTCATTAGCATTTGATTCTCATTTTTTGCCTTTTTTTTTAGTTTTTAAGTCGCAAAAACCGTGCCACACCGTTGCGCTGAGGAAATTCTAGGTGCATGTGGGACTTGGCCCCCGGGGCCATGTCCCACTTGCACCGTTGAGCTAGCTCAACGTTGAGTATTCTATTACGTGTGACCTGGGGCGATTCACACGATCACACGATGAGCGGGGCAGCGGGCGGTCAATTTATTTGTGAAATGATAAACGACTTTCGGGTTTGTTTTTGGTCTAAACGAAGGGGAAAATGCGGCCGCCCCCGATTAGAACGCCCCCTACCCTGGCCCACTTCCGTTGAACTAGCCGCCTTTTCAAAAACGGGGTAGGTAGTTCAACGGTGGCTGCTCGGATAGATTTCCCGAAAACGAAAAATTATCGGACACAGGTTCATGATTGCCGTCGTGCCAGGCTCCGTGATCCGCGCACGTAGAAAGTGCGTAGTGCAAACGGTGGAGGTATTTCGACCATAATTGCGCCGCACAGCCAGAACTGAGAAGGAACAGTATCTCCGCTGCCTTCGCGGTCCCTCGCACCACGGCTGCTTCTTCGATCTCCATCACCATGGCTGAACCTATTTGCGTCCTTGTTACCGGATCTGCGGGTCAAAATCGGCTATGCCCTGGTCCCGCTCATTGCCAGGGTCCATTTGTTGGGCCCGGACCAGCCAGTCATACTGCACATGTTGGATATTCCCCCATGCGCGGACTCTCTCAAGGGTGTGGAAGCTGCGACCGGTGTGAAGGTTGTGGTGATGGTGGGCGGGTTCCCTTGCAAGGCTGGCATGGAGCGCAGAGAGGTTATGGGCAAGAATGTCACCATCTACAAGGAGCAAGCGGCCGCGTTGGACAAGTACGCCGATAAGGACGTCAAGGTGCTGGTGGTTGCGAATCTGGCAAACATGAATGCGCTCATTCTGAAGGAATACGCGCCGTCGATTCCCGCTAAGAACATGACCTGTTTGACGCGTTTGGATCACAACATGGCTCTTGCGCAGGTTGGGCAGCGCGCGGGCGTGCCTGTCATCAATGTCAAGAACGTGATCATCTGGGGCAACCACTCCTCCACGCACTATCCCGACGTCAACCACGGAGTTGTCAAGACTCCCGAGGGCGTCGAGAAACCAATCAGGGAGGTCATCAACGATGACGAATGGTTTAACGGGGTATTCATCAAGACCGTCCAGCAGCGCGGAGCGGAGATCATTAAGGCCAGGAAATTCTCCAGCGCTCTATCAGCTGCCAGCGCCGCATGCAACCACGTGTACAATTGGCTCAATGGAACACAGGAGGGTACTTGGGTCTCCATGGGAGTATTCTCTGACGGATCGTACGGCGTGCCTGCCGGTCTCATCTATTCCTTCCCTGTTACATGCAAGAGTGGAGAATGGAAAATTGTCCAAGGTCTTCCTATTGACGATTTTTTGAGGCCGAAGATGGATGCAACCGCCGCCGAGCTTGTGGATGAGAAGAACCTGGCGGATTCTATTATCAAGGGCACTTAGACAGGTGTTGGCAGCAGGGGGAAAAAGTAAAAAAGATGTCGGCTGCAGTAGTAATTTTCGCGGATGCGTTGACTATATTAGGTACCTCGTTTCGTTGAGAGGGAGTGAAAGGGGGGCCGAGATCGTTGAACAGTGTTTTTTTTAGCAGGACAAGATTTTCGTGTGTTGCATTAGGTTCATGGCAAGAGAACCATAGTTGCGGAAGTCTAAGACGAGGTTTGTGAGATTCAATGATCTTTGGCAGCTTGGCGTTGGATTTCCTGCTTGGCGTTGGATTTCCTGCTTGTTATTCTATGAATAACGTAGTTATGAAAAAAAAAAAAAAAAAAAAAAAGTGCGTAGTGTCAGACTACAATCCGTAAGAACACCGCATGAGGTTCTTCACAAATTTGGGCACAAGGAGTAATGATAACAATTTCGCCTTTACTTCTTTTATTTTTTCAATATATTCACAAAATACAAAAAATTCACGAAAAGGTCTTTATGGAATTGACAAAAAATGCGAGAAAATAGTTTTTTAATCATGAAAACCGTGTCGCACCGTTGAGCTAGCTCAACTCAACGGTGCAAGTGGGACATGGCCCCCGGCCTCTAATTAATTTTGAAAAAGAAGGTGTTTACGGGGATTGTCTGCTTGGGGGACCAGCATGTCGGAATGGCGGACATGCCTTCTTTGAGGGTCCTGCTCTACTAATGACCAAGGGCCTCGCCACACCTATCCCAAAACCACCGATTTGGAGAGTTGAAGCATCGCCATACCAACTCTCCAAAATCGGTGTCAGGAAAAAAATGGAGAGCGGCCTGGACGCGGGTTTGAGGAGTGGTCACGGGCTTTTGGAGAGACCCAGCCTGCAAAGTTGGCACTTTGGAGACTGCTCGAGCGCACCTCCGATTCGGACCCGAAATTCGAGAGAGTGCTGCGACGGACAAGCATCTGCGGGGACCGTTTTGGCGTTCTTGGTTCGAGAGAACTCTCGAACTGCGAGGTCGCTCCGGACGCTTGGGCGGCCCAAATCGTGTCCACAACCGCATTTTCGAGAGAGGCCGCACCGCCACACTGCACTCTCCAAGAAGGCCAGGTCTTTTCTGACACGTTGGAGAGCGGCCCCTTCGAGAGCGTAATGCGGCGACGAGGCCTCTCGAACCATTTTTTCGATTTGGAGAGTTCGAGAGCGCTCCTCAACATTTTCGACATTTCGGGATAGGTGTGGCGAGGCCCCAAGTGCCTCGCTGCACTACTCTCGACATGCATAGAAGACAAAAATCGTGGCGGTGTATCTTTCCATATTCTAGTGGAAGATTCACTCTCGTTTTGCACATTTCGAGAGTACTGCAGCGAGCCCCCAAAGGTGAAAAACTGTCGTGAATCTTCCGCTAGAATATCGGAAGATGCGTGCCATACTATTTGCCTTTTGTGCGTGTGTTGCGTAGATACTTACCAATTTGTAAACACTGTCCAACCGCCCCATGATTGCCTGACTGCAACTACGGCTAGGACAGGCCTGCCTGCACCTGACCCCAAACAGGATTGCATCTCCCCCACAAGGCGGCTGGTTCATCCGTTACTAGATTTCGGGTCACACTGGGTTCTCCCGGTTCCTTTTTGTACTTTTTATTTAGGGAACCAAATGTCACGGGCGAGGCCGCGGGAGTACCCTTTTGTTTTTGTTTTTTAACCACCATGTATTGGGGATAATTGGGGTGTGGGAATGCGACATTCAAAATTTTGGACCATTTCTCGATTTAGAGGCTCGCCACACCACTATCGAATCGCGCTTTTTTTCGATAGGTGTTAGAAAAATTCTATAGTCCGACATTCGATAGAAAACCCCCTTTTAGCCAGACTGCACTATCGATTCGGTGGGGTATCGAATGTTTTCCATTTTTGGTCCGCTCTCGACCGTCTGTCGTTTGTGTGCGGGTCCTGTCCTCTAGCGCGTGTGTGGGCGGTTTTTCGATAGTCCGGAATGTGGGCTATCGAAGGGAAGGCGATTGCAGGCGGACGTGCACATTTCGTTCGATAGGGCTATCGAATTCCGATGTCCGATACCCATCGAAGAATTTCAAAGCTGTAATTTTCGATAGGCTGTGTGGCAATAGGAAACTCACGAAAATTCATATTTCGATAGTCTAGCATCTTCACACAGTCTATCGAAAAATGCAGCTTCGAAAATTTTCGATAGGTGTCAGAAATGGGAATTCGATACCCCTATCGAACGAAATGTGCACGTCCGCCTGCAATTCGATAGCCCACACTCCGGACTATCGAAAAACTGCCCACACACACGCTAGATGACAGGACCCGCACACAAACGACAGACAGTCGTAAGCGGCCCCGGAACAGAAAACATTCGATACCCCACCGATTCGACAGTGCTGTGTGGCGAAAGGGGGGGTTTCTATCGAAGTCCGGACTATCGAATTTTTCTGACACCTAAAGAAAAAAGAGGTGATTCGATAGTGGTGTGGCGAGCCCCTTATGCGTGTCATCTTTGCGCAAGGGCCATGCTAATCTTCTCTGTATTGTTTTAGTTTTAACGGATGTCTTTTCTGAAAACAGTTGCTCCATTCTATTCGTGGGAAGCGGTACATGTTGGGATCCGGGCCCAACGTCCCTTATAGGATAAAAACAGACGAGGCAGGGGTCCTCACAGTCTACCCACTCTACCCGGATGACAGTTCAATCCGATTTAAGACCAGTAAATGTGAGAGAATGGAAAAGACAATGAGATATAACTGAGCTAAATATTCCTGGGGGGAGAGCATCAGGCCCTCTCAGCTAGGCTGCCTGAAGCTTAGGGACTAGTACCGGTCTAGGCCTGAGATGGTCTGTCCCACAGGAGGTCAGTATAGCAAACTTTGTCCCTGTCTAAAATGTCTGCCCACTTAAACCACCAGTACCTCGCCCAGCTAAAAAAAAAAGTCGCGGCCGTTAACGCGCCGCGACTTTCGGGGGT
>BFEA01000234.1:1148072-1163775 GCA_003427395.1 Chara braunii
TAAGCACGGTAACACTCACAACCGAATAAGGTAGAAGAGTTTGTGCGAAAGTGTTTGTGCTGTAATAAATTCTCACTTTCCAAAAAAAAATAAAAATAAATAAATAAATAAATAAAGTGTTTGTGCCGAAGCTCATTCAATTGTTTTGTATGCATCTGTACAAAAACAAGTCCAGATTCATGCGACTCATTCATCCACTTGGATGCTTGGTACCGGTAGTCGCCCCTGCTTTCCGGAAGACGAGCTCCTCCCCTTCCTCTCACCCTTTCGGACCTTTCCTCTCCTCGCCCGGCTCCCCCACCTCGCCAACGGCTGATGAAGACAACGGAGATTCAGTGCTACGGTGCACCTTGGAAAAAGGCCAGAATCTGAACGTGTTTCTGCCTAGTTTCATTCAATCCAGCCCCCTTCCAGCAATAACTGGTGCAGACTTAGGGCCATTTCCAACTGGCAAAGAGCATTGGAATAAGTGTCTGAATCTGGACGCCTTCCACGAAGATATGCAAAAAAACAGTGTCTGGATCTGGACGCTTTCCACGCAGATATACAGAAAAGCATTTCAGTCACAGTTGTTTGCACTTCTCCGCAAAAGCGAGCAGGTTCAGACACTTACTCCAATCGTTTTTGCCTGTGGGATGTTTAGCCGTCTTGGATGGTGGCAAAGCCCAACCATGGGAGAGGCAAAGAGCATTGGAACGAGTGTCTGAATCTGGACGTTTTCCACGCAGATATGCAGAAAAGTTCCAGTCACAGTTGTTTGCAATTATCCACAAAAGTGAGCAGGTTCAGACACTTATTCCAATTTTTTTTGCCAGTGGGATCTCGAGTCATCCAATCTTTTGGATGTTTAGCCGTCTTGGATGGCGGCAATGCCTAACCATGGGAGAGAAGCCGTTCGCGACGGTTGCTGTGAGCGAGTCCCTTAGTGTGCTCCACGGGACTGCCTAGTGACGGTACCATTCTAGAAACGAGCAGATTTTCCTACTTCGCTGTTAGAAATGAAGTACTCGAGGGGCTTTCTATTGACCGGAAAAGAAAGCACGGTCAATACGATCTTTGGCTTCTTGATCCCATATGTGTCGAACGAGCCATACCCCGCGCTGCATCCACTTGAGGCCAAAATTGCCTGGAGCTTTTGCCACAGAGAAAGGAATCCCGGTGCTGTTGCGGATGAGAGGGTTTTCAAAAAGGTTAGTGTTGAGTATCTCTTGTCGGGTGTTGGGTTCGTCTATGAGTTTTGGGAGCATCTTGCTCCAAGCCTTCAGAATGCAGGACCAAGTAGTAGTGTTTGGTCTGGAGGTTAAGGGGTGCATTATTAGTGCGGACCATACGGCTTCCGGGTCAGACAAGTTTCATTGCTTAGCCAGTGACAGCTGAGCTAAAGTGATCCAGGGTTGTTGCTCGACAGTTGTCAGAGCCCTTACAGGCCATTTGGCGAGAAGTGCTCGATTCTGTGTTTCTGGATCTAAGATTCCAAGGCCACCTGTCTTTTTCTTTTCAATTATTTTACGCCAACTAACTTTACAGATAGCGGATTGGGCCTCTGAGTTGCCCTTCCACAGCAGTCTCGTTAGTAGGTGTCTAATATTGGTGAAGGAGTTAGAGGAGGGGGCTGGAATTGAGAGTCTGTACCAGATCTTAGAAGATATGAAAGTGTTAATGATGACAACTCTCCCGAAGAGAGACAAAAAACATGTTTTTGACCAAGCGGCACAGGCGTCTCTGATTCTGTTCTCTGTGATGGTGTTTTGTACGTCCGCAGGATTTCCGAAGGAGACCTGGATACCCAGGTATCTTTCAGGTTCTGATTTGGGTTTCACTGGGATGCCTAGGTCGTAGGCCAGGGGTTCTCCATTTGGAGTGAGGGCGATTGACTTTTGCCAGCTCACCCTCATCTCTGATGCTAGTTCATATATTCATCGGCATTGTTCCAGAGCCGAGAGGGAAAGAGGAGTGTTGTCTGAGATGGCAGAGAAGTCATCAACGAGAGCAGATACTTTAATCACGTGTGTGGGGGAGATATGGAGGCCAGTGTAATCTGGGTGAGCCCTGACCATGTTGAGCAGAACTTTCAGCTGGATAACAAACAGCGAGGGTGCGAGTGGGCACCCTTGGCGAAGTGATCGAGTGACCTTGAAACGTGAGGAAGGGTGTCCGTGAACTAGTACTCTTCCTGAGGAGGCACCGTATAAAGCGCGGACCAGTTTCCGGAAGTTCTGGCCTACCCCCACTCTATTTAGTGTGGCCTGGACGAAGCCCCAGTTCACTCAATCATACGCCTTTTGAAAGTCCATGAGAATAACTATCTTGTTCAGATTATGGTTTTTTATCCAGTCTATAGACTGAGATATGGTCATCACGTTGTCCAGCACCTGTCTGCGCGGTATGAATCCAGATTGCTCTGAGTGAACCAGCTTTGTTAATAGGGGTTTGATGCTGCCTGCCAATGCTTTGGCCAATATCTTTCCATGGACGTTGAGAAGGGAGATCGGTCCGTAGTTACGGACGTCGGACTTATCGCCTTTTTTGTATAGAAGAGTTATTATGCCTTCGGCTGTGCGTGGGCCCAGTGGTTGGTCAGAGAGAATTTGGTTAAAGACACGGAGCAGGTCTGGTGGGAGGAGTGACCAGAGTTTGAGGTAGAATTCAACTGGTAAGCCGTCGGTCCCGGGGCATTTGCCGTTGGCCATGCTGTTAACGGCGACGGTGAGTTCTGTCAATGTGAGTGGGCCTTCAAGGGAGGTAGATTCCGTGTCTGCGATGATGGGGGAGTTGTGTGGTTTCTCAGAGGTTAGTAACTGTTCGTAAAATAGTCTAACATATTCACATAGGGATTCTGAATCTTTTGCCATTGGTTGTGAGGGGTCGGCGGGGTGTGACAGGTTGATGATACGGGTAGAGCTACGGAGGTGGTTGATCACTGTCACTGTCTTATTGGTAAGGCGATCAGTTGATAGGATCTTTTCGACTTGTCTGTGTGTTTCCCATAAACTGTGGTGCCTGATTTGCATGTTCTATCAGTCTTGAATCAGCCTGCTCTTTCTCCTGTGAGCGACTGATTCTAAGAAAAAAAAGTCTGTGGGTTTGTTTTCAATTAGCTCTATTTTTCTTTTTATCTGAATCTCTTCGTACTTTCTGTTAACTGCCTTGACTCGTGAGATGAGGTTCAACTGGTTGGAGATCAGGGTTAGGCCTTTGTCCAGCCACAGTCCGTTGTTGTCAAATATTGCGGTGTTGACCCTCCACTCTTCCCATGTTCTGCAAACCCATACCACCACTCCTGGGTCCTCGAGAACATGTAGGCTCAGCCGAAATAGGCCTTTTCCACGGGAGATGTGGGTCCTTAGGTTCAGGCGTATCCATACCGGCATGTGATCAGACATAGGGTCAATAGCAGTCTTTGCCTTGTTGACTAGCTGCAGCCTGTTGTCGTTGGTTAGAATTATGTCAAGTCTCCTATGGGTGAATATTTCATCCTCTGTGGGTTTGGAGGAGGCCCATGTGTACTTGCGTGAGTCAGGGTGCAGCGTGCGGAATGGGTCAAAGAGACCGATATTGGTCATAAGATCGTTGAGAACTGCAGATTCCCCGGGGTATGCAAGGGGTGTTGTTGAGTCCATGTCCGGGTTTGGGTTTGTGTTCCAGTCCCCGCCCACAATTAGATATTTGGTGTTTGGTACAATTCCAGAGAGTGAGATGAGGAAGGATGATTTAGTGTTGTGGTTACATGGTGCATATATGGATATGAAGCACCAGAATTCGTTGTCAAAATCAAGTGCGACCCAACACCAGTGACCCATCGGATCTATTTTGGATTCCTTTATGTGTGATGTGAGGGTCTTATGAATCAAGATGCCTGTGCCCCCTTTGGTGCCTTGGGCAGAGGCCCATACCTGTGACACACTCCACCACGGTGGCATGGAGGTTAACCTTTCATCTGAAAGTTTAGTCTCGTGCAGTAGTGTGATCGTTATTTTCTGGGAGTGGATCCACGATTTAAGGCGAGAACGTTTGTGTTTCCCTTTTCTGTCTATCAATCCGCGGACATTCCATGAGGCTACATATAGCCTATCTTCCATTGGCAGCGTTCACTTGTTGTCCGTGTTGGATCGACAGTGGGGGTGTCCCTGAGTTGGCTTTGAGGCTCGGTACATCCCAAGGGAGTTTGGTCTATTCCAGAATGAATCTGGAAAAGATGGAATGCTCTCTTGGGATGTGTGCATCCAATTCGGCAATCATGTTCCCTTTAATTCCATCACCAAGCGCCGGATAGAAGCGCTCTTTGGTGTTGGTATGTTTGAACCAGGCCACTGGTGCCCAGAACAAACCTTTGTCCACCAGTGCTGGATCTGTTCCTGGAGCTTGTGCTGCCTCAAGGCACATGCTCAGGATTGGGTGTGACTTGCCTGTGTGCTCTTTTCTGTACACCGAAGAACAGGGCATAGATGAGACAGGTCGCACAAAATACCGTTTGTCCAGCGATCTTCTCGCCGAGAACAGAAAGTCATTGGGGTGCGGGAAAATGTTGGAAGTGACAGACGGGATGAACAACTCGTTTTGCTCATTTTGCTGTAACAGGAGCAGTGTGGTTTGATTGGCTTGCTTGAAGATAAGAGGGGTCATTACGTACAGTGCCTCTTGTTGGGCTGGCGGGGTGACCGGACCCAGCTGGATCGGAGCTCGGAAGGGTGGGGGGGTAGCTGCAGTTGTTCTGTCTTCCATGTTGGTGATCATCGGGTCCTATTGGTTGGCCGTTGTCAGTTCCGTTGATGATGTCGGGTTCTTTCCTGGTCCCGTTCCTTGATTTCTGTTTCCGATGTCGGCATTACCTGTAGGTTCTGCCACCTGGAGGGAGAAGCCGGAGGTGAAGTATGCCCCACCAAGGCCGCCTATGCCTGAGGATGTGGAACCCTCTTTTAAGGGACCGATCGGACGCTATTCTAAGTTCCCAGTGGGAAGGGGCTGCATTCCCGTGCCGCTGTGCTGGAGCGCGCCGCTACCCCCAGGATGTGTCTTTGGAAAGCCTGTTCGTGGTCTGACGACATTTTGGTTCCGGCGTGGTTGTTTCTTCTTATTGGTTAATTGTAACATTTCTTTGTCTCCGAAGGCAAAGTTTTCCCACTGGTTTTTCCTCTCCTCTAGGGAGAAAAACAACTGAGAAAAAGCTTGAGAAGTTGCGTGGTTTGCCAGATATGAGCTCACAGCGATTGGTCTTTGACTGTTCCCCTCTTGAAACCTGCAGTCCTCAGTTGCGTGACCATATCTGTAGCAAAAGTCACAAAACGGGCAATCGTCCGGCTTCTGACCGTGTCTGTTGCATTGTGAGCACCAGGGGGTGTTCGAATTGATGTGATCGGCCATCTGATAATCTGAACCTGTCCAAATTTTGAGGTGCGATTTGAAACTTTCCTCTGCGCTGGGATGGAGTTGGTACTTCAGATTCCCCAATTTGGGATCTTCCGGGTCGCTGATCGGATCGAATTCCATTACGATTTTGCCCATAGTGGCTTCGAGGGCTATTCTGATGAACAATGAGGCGGCAATGGGGAAGCGCATGACCATTACCCAGTAATTATTTCTTTTATCTTCGTCCCGCTTTGTTTGCCATTCGGTTCTGGGAAGCCAGGGACGAAAATAAATGAAATGCCATTTATTTCCTTCTTTGAATTTCATATCCTTTTTTTGTCAGTAACAGCCATTCTATGACTTTCATATTTTTTGCCACGTTGGTCATTTGATCTCTGCCCTCCATGTGTGTGATCCCTTTCTGAGACTGGAGTTCCTCTTCCGTTCGGACCGAGTCTTCCAAGAAACGAATCAGGTGAACTTTTTTTGTCGTTGGACCAGTTCTTTGTTTCTCCTTAAAAGATTATGGCCACTGTCATTTTCTTGAGGAATTCGTTTTGGACTTTTTGTAATCTTTCAGTGGGGCGAACTTCGATGCAATCGTCTTCTTCGTTCGCTTTCGTTTCCACGTAGGCAGAGACTTCCTGGGAAATGTTATCAATGTACCAGCTCTTCATCATGCGCTGAAGTTTCTGGGTTTCTTCATCGGCGGGCAGGGTGCCGGATGGGGTACCGGTCTCGGGTTGGGTGTGCTCGGGATCCATTTCGGAAAGGAGTGTGGTGCGGCGTGGGGTAGAATAGCGGGGGGGTAACCGGTGGGTGTGGGGGTGAGGTGAGGGGCGCGTGTGATAGGGGTGAGTAGGTGCTAGGTGAATAGGAGCGTATCAATCGCGATCTACGGCAGGTCGATATGTCCAAAGGGTGTGAGCCCGGTGTAGAGGACGCTGCCTAAGCTGAGTTTAATTGGTGTGGATTGGTTGGTACGGGAATGTGTATCGATTCATGCAGCGGAGTAAGAAAGCGATCGCCGCTGGGGGATTGTGAGGGCCCGGGGTGGTGGAAGGGTGAGGGTGTTGCGAGTCCTAGTGGACAGAGTTCTTGTGTTAGTGTAAAGGTCCAATAATGTGGGTGAGAGAGATAATCTGGTGTAGGGGGTAATGGGAGCGGTCCTGGTGGTATAGGTGGGTGGCTAGTGATATGATGGGGGAGTGGAGGGAGCGGGGAGGTACCGATAAGTGTGAGGATGAGGAGGAAAGGAAGGAAAAGAAAAACTAAGATTTAGGATTAAGGGAATGCGATCGGGGGGGCCGGCGAGGGGGGAAAGATTTTGGTAAGCGGGCGGGACGCGGTATGAACAGTAGATGGTTAACGAAAAATTTTATTTCATAAGTGTGGCTGAAAAACTGGAGGGAGAGTTACAGTGGTCGGGTGGGATGCGGTCTGAGGGATTAGGTACGGGTTCAAATTCGGGCAAGAGGTTGAGGCGCGGGGGAGTATTAGGGCGAGGGATAGGCCGGACACGGACGGGGCGTGGAGGTAGGTCCTATGAGACCCAGCGGGGGAAGGATGCGGTATGGGGTGACGTGGGTATGGGTGACAGCGGGGGGAGATTGATGGTCGAAGAGGGGCCTAGGTATTCCGTCGGATGCGAATTGGATCCGTATCGGAACCAGTAGGGGCGGGGGGGGGGGGGGTGGTCGTGGGGGCGGAGTTGAAAGGGGGATAGGATACTAACTATTGCGAGAGAAGCATATGCGGTAGGGGGCGAGGGGGGCTGGTGAGAATGGCGTGGGGGAGGAGAGTCCAAAGAGCGGGTGGGATGGGGTGTAGGGGATCGGGCTGGATTAAGTTACGAGTAGAAATAGGACAAAGAACCTATTACATGGAAAGGACAAAAATTAGGGCAAGGGGGAGGAGACCCGGAAAAGCAAGTGGGATGGGGTGTAGGGAACCGGGCTGGACTTAGTTACGGTAGAAACAGGACAAAAAACCTATTACAAAAAAAGGACAAAATTAGGGCGAGGAGGGGGGATGAGTTGGGTCGGGATGTGAGAACTGCGAGGCCCTGGGATCTTGGGGCAGGGGGGTACCGGATTGGGCAGGCAGGGGTGTGGGGTAGCGTGAGTGCAAATGTCAGTAAGGGTACTAGGCTATTACACAGAAGAGGACAAGATGTGACCTGGGCCTATATCGGGAAGCGGGGAGAGGCGGAGATTGAGATTAGGCACGGAGGGGAGCACAGGGGAAATCCGGGAGGTAAGTGAGGTAGGGGGTACGGTAGGCTGTGAACCCTTCTCTGCGTGTGGATGCCGTGTAGGAGTCTCACCCAAAAGAAAAAGCATCTGCAATGATGGTTTTTTTTTTTTTTTTTTTTTTTTTTTTTTAACAGTTGCAGATTTCATTATAATCATTGAAAAGGAGGCCGGGAATCCCTCCACATTTCAACTCGGAGAGTGAAAAACATGGCCCAGTTCTTGGCTGGCCTGTGCTGGAAACCGGGTCCAGCGTCCCATATCTGCAAAACTGAGTAGGTATCAAAAAGGAAGCAACTGGACAAATAAATAGCAAAAGTAACAAAGGTGAGAAAATTCCTATCTCCTGTCTAAATCCTACTTTCTGGCTAGCTGGAAACCGGGTCCAGCGTCCCGTGTTGCCTTAAACACCGTACAACTGTCGTATTGTCTGCTGGAAGTCGGGACCAGTGTCCCACTCAGATGTGAGTAATGGCTATTCCTGCCAAGTTCAAGAGGCAAGCCAGTTGTTGAATTGCAGTTCCCCTTTGGGGCCGAGTGAGACCAGCTGAGATCTGTTTCCCCATGTACTCCAGAACCATTACACTCTCTGTATATTGCAGCCCCTTGCTGTTTTCCTTCTCCAGTCGGCAATGATAGAGTACCTGATTTGGGTCTTTAAATGCGAGGTGATGTCCGGTAGTGACTTGTGGAAATTTTGAAAGAGTTGGTCGTTGCGATCTTCCCACAGGACACCCATAATGATGGCCCTAATGGCTTGTGCTAAGTAACCCCAACCGGCGTGAGGGGATAGGTCTGATGGAAGGCTGCCGTTCAGTATCCATCCTTCGTCCCATGGCATGATGTCTTTTGTGATGTTTATCCAGTGTGCTTTCCACCAAGTCCAGACCCTCATCGGTAGGGGGCACGAGTGCCAGATGTGATTTGAAGTTTCCCAGGCCCATTGACACCTAGAGCATGAGGTGTCAATGTCCATCCCTTTAGAGTGAAGCCAGGTAGCAGAGGCCGTGACCATCAGTGACTGTAGGTGAAGGATGCTTGCAAGCTTCTGTGAGGGTAGTGCAGTGAGCTGGTCCCATAGAGCAGATAATTGCTTTGCGTTGATCTCTGGTAGGGTCTGTTCCATTCTTCTCTTAGTCACCACGCTCAACGGATTTTTTTGGGCTTTGGCTCGTTGGAGAGCTACCCCTTTCTTGGATGAATAGAGGTGTAGACCAAGAAGTTTACCGTTACTTGGGTCCTTCCAACCAATCTTGAGAGGGTTGACTGGGAGGTCCCTCAGACTTTTATTGCCTGCTAGCCGATGAACTTTCCGATCTGAATGAGGAGACGGTGATTGGGCTTGTGATTGGACTTTGGCCTGTGCACGCTGATCCTGTTCCACAACCATGACTTTGTTAAGGTCAGATACTGCAGTGACTTCTTTGATTCCTTGGAAGGAAAGCAGGTGGGTGAAGGTGGTGGTAGGGGTCTCCTTCCATTCCTCTACCTCGTGTGCCCCACCTGAGGTGGGGCCCAAATATTTCCAGATTACTGGATCTGCTGAACTGTTTGGTGCAAGCAGCCATGTGTCTGGGGCCAGTTCCTGTGGGTTACTCAGTATGTGCCGCCAGTAAGGAGGGACCGCCTGTTGTAACTCCACTAGGTGGTCTGAAACTCTTCGGAGTTTCCTTAGTGGTAGTTCAGATTCTGTTTTCCATCCAAGTCTGTGGCTGTTCCATAGGTCGCCTACTTTGGACACCCCTTTCTCTATCCAAGCTTTACCGTAATTGCCTGTCGAGGCGTGGGCTGAGAATTGGGATCCGTCTTTCTGTAGAAGAAGGGGTTTTTCAAAAAGGGGTTGGTTACATACTTGGTGCACTCTGGATGGTGGTTCAGTGGTCCGTGGGATCAGTTTGGACCAAGCTGTCAGGATGTCAGACCAGAACTTGGATTTGGGTCTTTTATTGCTGTAGGACTCAGTGAAAAGGCAGATCCAGACATTTGAAGGGCGACTTAGTTTCCATTCTTGGCTGAGTATGTGTTCTGCTAACGGTACCCAGGCTGTTTATTCTCCAGCCAAAATGGCTTTTACTGGCCATTTTGCAAGGTGAGCTATGTTTTGCTGCTTGGGGTCTAGGACCCCTAATCCACCTTGCTTTCGGGGGAAGGCAATGGTTTCCCATGTGATCTTGGACAGGAATCCTTCCTGATTTTTCGCTTCTGGTTTCCAGATGAACCTAGTGGTTACCTTTCTGATGGACTTGTAGGCCTTGTCCCCTAGCAGGTGAACTGCAAGGGGGTACCATAGAATGGAGAAGGCCAATGAGGTTAAAACCATTGCTCGGCCTAGTAGAGATAGATGTCTAGTGTAGTCCCATTTCATGATCCGTTGGCAAACACGCTCCTCCAGCAGTTGGTCTTGGAACTCAGTATTCTCTGACAAGGACACTTGGATTCCCAGATAACGGTCTAAAGAGTTAGAGGGAACTCTTTTCATACCCCAATTCACCTTTAGTTCAAACTGATCCAGCAAGAAATACATAGATTTATTCCAATTGATGGAGGCTTCCGATAGTATAGTGTATGTGTTAAGGGTATGGCGTAAATTAGTAAGGGAGGATTTATTCTTGAGACAGGCTACTGTTAGATCATCAGCAAGTGCTCCGCCTTTCCATTGTTTGTTATTAAGGATTCTCAAGCTGGTGATATTGTCATTGTGTCTGATGTTGTCCAGAAGCACTTCCATGTGAATTACAAAGAGGAGGGGGGCCAAGGGGCAACCTTGTCTCAGAGATCTGGTCAGTGGAAATTCTTATGATGAATGTCCATTAACCATCACCATTGCGCATGAGGAGGAGTACATCACATTAACTCATCTAATAAAGTTCGCCCCAAAACCCATGTGGGACAGGGTGGTGCCGACAAAGGCCCATCCTACTTTATCATATGCTTTCTCCATGTCTAGAGCAGCAAGGCCACATTTCTCTTCTCGTTAGCTATGATCTCTAGGGCTTGGATTGTGGAGGCGATGTTGTCCATAATTGATCTGTGCTTAACGAAGGCGCCTTGGTCTGCGTTGATGATGGTGGGGAGGTACTTAGCTAGACGCAATGCAATGGCTTTTACCAGGATCTTATATGAGGCATTGAGCAGGAATATGGGACGCCAGTTGCGTAGATCAGTTTTATCGCCCTTTTTGTACAGGAGTGTGATTACACCTTGTTGCATGTCTTTCGTGAGTGTGCCACCCGTCAGTACATTGTTGTAGATTTCCGTGAGGGCAGGGCCTAGTTGATCCCATAGTAGCAAGTATACTTGCACCGGTAACCCATCGAGTCCAGTTTATTTGCCTAATGCCATTTGTTTAGCTGCATGGAGTAGCTCTTCCGATGTAAAGGGTCTGTTTAGGTTAAGACGGCCCTCTATAGGTAGTTTGACATTTGTCTTTTCCCAGAAACGTGAGGTATTTCTGAGGTCAGTCAGAAAGGATTCATGTAGTCACCTGGTCGTAAGGATGTCTTGGAAGTAGGCCAAGGCATGTTCGCACATGCCGGGGGTATCTGATCTCGGTTCGATTTCCTGGTCAAAGGGGTGTGATAATTCCCTGATTAGTGGCTTGGCTTTTTGTAGTAATAGTCTTCTGAAGGTGTCCCGGTTGAGTCTGTCATTAGTGATGATGCCTTTTTGTTGCAGTCATTCTTTCCATTGTTCTTGCTGTTGGATTTGCAGTGTGTCTAGCACGGATAGCGCTTTTTTCCTCTGGTGTGTCCAATAAGCATCGGAGATGGGATTCCTTCCAAAGTTTCTTTCTGCCTCTTGTACCCTATCTACCCATTTTTGTTCTAATTGGTGTTTCTTGGTAGCTTTGATTCTTGAGAAAACGTCTAGTGAGTTTTTCAGTATGTTAATACCTGTCTTCACCCAGTTTTCTAGGGAGGAGAAGTATTCTTTGGTTTGGTGTCATCTCTCCAGGTGCTTATGAGCCCATGCTACTATGTTCTCTTCGTCGAGCGTACAACACACGAAGAAGTGTCCTTAACTCTCAAGTATGCGACGTGCTTGGTTTCGCGGTCCAAGTCCGTCGATTTAGGCTCCTTCCCCTCTGCCGGTAGGTGCGAAGTGTGGTAGGTACTACGAGCCCTCTGCCCCATTCGAAAAGAGATTCGAATGGTTCACCGGTTCCACCGTATGCTCTCTGGGTTGAATTGAGAACGCAGTGCGCTTCTGATGCTCTAATAAGACAATGAGTCACACATAGAGATATGGATAGTACACAAAGTGCTAAGGGAATTTCATAGCTGATAGATTGTGCAGCAGCACGTAATCCGCCCAATAGTGAATATTTGTTGTTAGACGCATAACCTGCTATTAATAATCCTAGAGGAGTGATACTTGATATAACAATCCAGAAAAATATTTCTAACCGAATATCTGATAAAATTATATTTTTTCCAAAAGATACAACTAAATAGCTTAATATTTCTGGAGTTACTACTAGAACTGGTCCAATAGAGAACAACCATTTATCTCCTTGAGCAGGAATTATATCTTCTTTAATAAGAAGTTTTACTCCATCTACTATAGCTTGCATAATACCTAGAGATCCAGCATATTCAGGTCCTATCCTTTGTTGTACTCCTGCAGAAATTTTTCTTTCTAACCATACAGTTACTAAGACGCCTAAAATCATTATTACTAGTAGTAAAACTATAGGTAAGAAGATTGATATTAAATAAGCTATATTTTCAATATATAATAAAAAAAATATAATATACATACATATAATCAAAAGAACATATATAATATACTAAAAAGATATATACTATTTGTAGATATGTGTTGAATTCAAAAGAACTTTGCCGATTACAAGAAAGAGAATGATTTTGAATTACCATTATTGGTTTTGCTATTTGAAAATATTTATTTGATACATAGAGGTCAATATATATGAACATAGAAGTGATTGCACAGCTTGCTACTCTTGCTTTAATTATAGTAAGAAACTTTTATAAATAAAATACATGTAAATAAAGTAAAAAATACAAATGGTGAGTAATATTGGTATTAGACCCGCTGAAATCAGCAGTATCATCCGTAAAAAAATCGAAGAATATGACCAAAAAGTAAAAATTGTTTGTCTTTGAGGTGATCTATGTTGAGCCTGAATGGTGGCATTGCCACGTGAAGGAGTCTAAAGGCATTAGTGAGATTATAGGATTCCATCAAGGATTGGAGGATACGACTGTTAGCGCGTATTGGTTCAAGGTTTGGGGAGTCTAAACCGGGGTTCAGTGTTGTGTTCCAGTCTGCAGTTATGACCAGGTTAGTGGAATCTTGCATGAATGAAGGCAATTCTGCTAGGAATTCAAGCCTTTCGTTATAGATGACCGGGACGTAAATGGACATAACTGTCCACTCCTCGTTGTTTAATTCAAATTTGACCCATACCCATCGACCCCAAATGTCACACATCCAGTCGATGATGGCAATATCCAGGTCTCTGTGAGATAAGATGCATGTTCCGCCTTTCGTTCCTTGCGCAGGGGACCAATATTGAGGACCTCTCCACAAATTTCTTGCTGCCAATGTTCGTTCTTCATTTAGTTTAGTTTCTTGCAGACACATTATGTGGATTTTGTTCTTATGCATCCATGACTTGAGACGTTCCCGCTTCCTCCTCTTACCTGCGTCACATAGTCCACACACATTCCAGCAACCAATGTTCAACCTATTTTTAAGAGGCATTTACCGCCTCTCCTCCATCGGTTGGGCGCTGGATCCGATTCGTTTTCTGTTTGGACTTCTGTGCGCTCTTCTGTTTTTTTGTGGTCTGCTGGTCTGTCCACGGAGTCTTCAGGTAGGTGTGGAATATGGGGGCAAGAATAGTTTCCCGTTGTGCTGCTGTTGCCAGCCATCTGGCAATTGCTGATGCCGACGCTTTTCCTTGTATGTGTATCATCTTCAGGCTCTGCAGATTCGGGTTGGCTAAGTATGTGAGTGGGGTCCAGGAGAATTCTGCTTGATCGAGTGTTTCAACTTTAGCTGGGTCAATCTTGCCTTCCATAAATGCTATGTAGAGGCGTATGTTCTGTCCCGTAGTCGTCTCCACCGGCTGGACCCCCACCCGCAGTGAGGGGACAATCCGGGTGCTCAGACTATCCTGGACGATCTCGCTTACCTTTTTAAGGATCAAGGATTCTGTAGGAGCTGCATTTGGGTCCAACTCCAAGGAGGGAACGATGGTGTTCGCATTGGAGTCTTTCCTGGTCAAGAATACCGCGTGATCCTGACCTGCGGCGCAGATGAGTGGTACCAAAATTCTGGGGCATGCTGCATCAGCCTTTGCCAGCGTCTGAATGGGGCGTGCGGATGCCAAGTCCCTGGAGCTGGCGTGAATTTTCCCCTTCTGTTTGTTTCCACTTTCTGTGGAACTCCCACTGGATTGCGAACCTTGTTCTTTGTTGGTTCTGCTTGTTGGTATATGTTTCTGAGAACTATTCTCCGTCAACCAAGCGCGGGAGCGTTTAAGGGGGGAAGGGTCCCTACTATGGGGCCCCCCAAGGTGGGAAGATCTTCCCTTCTCCCCTGTTGCTTCTGCGTCTGCAGAGTCTTTGTTGAATCTGTTCTTTGGGCTTGTGTCTTTTGCCCCCGCTGAGTCATTCCCATTTGATGATCGCATTGAAGAATCCGAAAAGGAGTATATTGAACCGCGGGAGTGGTTCATTTTATTCTCCTCTGTTGCTGATTTGTTGGGTCCTGCTTTTTTGTCCTCTGCGTTTGATGTTGATGCTTTATTGTTCTTGTTGTCCCCTGGATCCGGATTCGGTTTCCCTGATTTCTCTTTGCCTGAGGCTTCTGTGCTATGTGAAAGTACCTTGGCTTTCTTCTCTGATTTGGAGGGTTTTTGGATTTCTTGAGACTTTGCCTTTGTTCTTGATTGGAACCGGTTCCAACCGGTGGCCGGAACGGTTGGAACCTCCCCCCGTTCTCAGGTCTGCAATGATGTCCGCCAACGGAGAAGGTGCTGCTATGTTCGGAAAGGCCAAGAACCCGCCGGGCGCCTTCGCGTGGAGATGAGAAGCACCTTCCGAGTAGAGAAAAGCGGTTGTAATGATGAGGACACCGAATTGGGAAAGGCGGCATGGATGCACTGCACTTTCCCAATAGGGGAAGTAACTCTGTGTAGATTCCTGTAGCGGAACGCTCATAACAGAGCGTCACGCTGGTAATTCTGGGTATGTCTGGGTAGTCTGCGAAAGGAGGCAAGGGGAAAAGTGGTCTCCCAGGGTAAGACGGCTTCCACGCGGATAGAGAAACTCACTGTGGAGTGATGCCGAAACCCTATGCACCTTCTCCACTCAAGGTAGAAGGCTGGATAGCTATGGTGAGAGATTAACCATAGGCGAAAAAGCGCAGGCGAACTAGCGTCGCAGAAGTCGCGTGCCGAACTTTTCCCCAAAGCCCGATGTAGTCCACAGCTCACGGACTTTCACGCATTTGGAGTACCCTTTCCACCTCAAGAGGCGGTCTCAAATTCTCTTTTCAATTTATTCATTTTGCAGAGAAATTGTAAGAATACGTGCATGAAGAAAGCAGCCCGCTTGTTATTTCAGCATTGTAAAAAAGAAAGAAGAAAACCTTTTTTCTTTTTGTGTGGGGTGCTTTTTGACTACGTGCACTTGACTTGGTGTCCGACTGGGTGGGTCGCCACTCTGTCCTTTCTGGACAGAGTCCACCCGTGTGGTCTCAAATTCGCGGTACCAAATGCTAAGAAATTTGAGACTTTACGTCCTTGTGTGAGTAAGCCCTGAGTATATATTCCCAGAGCCCGCCCCCACGGGGGGCGAGGTCACAATAGGTAAGAGTATATTCCCAGTCTGGACTAGTTGGTCGAGAGATTAAACTGGTTTTCTGCATCGGTGCCTTAGGACGTCCAGATTCAGGAGATTAATCAAACCCTCTTTGCTACTGGGACCTCGCCCCGGCAAGCGGCAACGAATCCTTGCAGCAGACCGCTCACGGGACGAGCCCTACCGTCTTCCCCCCCGAATAGAACGTGCAGTCAATTATGCTGTAATTGTGGCAGCTCTCAGGGCATACTCACACAGGCACTTTCCAAAATG
>BFEA01000234.1:1194134-1208838 GCA_003427395.1 Chara braunii
AGAGAGAGAGAGAGAGAGAGAGAGAGAGAGAGAGAGAGAGAGAGAGAGAGAGAGAGAGAGAGAGAGAAGAGAGAGGGAGAGCTGCCCACAGAGAGAGAGAGAGAGAGAGAGAGAGAGAGAGAGAGAGAGAGAGAGAGAGAGAGAGAGAGCTGGGCGGTGAGCCTCAGCCGAGATGGAGAAGAGGACAACAGACACCGATTCATTAGGGGCGAGGTACAATCAACAGTCGGACAGGAGTGTGGCAAATCAAGTGTGACACTGAGTGGCAGCGGCCAGACAGGTTCATTACAAATTTCTGGATTGAGAAAACATGAGAAAGGCAAAAAGAAAAAGAAGAAACAGAGACCTCCCACCCGAAATCACAGTAGAGTGCTTCCCAACCATCAGATCACAAATGATCTGATGGTGGTGGTTGCAACAATAGTGAACAAAGCAACCACCACATTTTCTGGAATAAACTTGACTTCTGTCCGCACTGATCCTGACACCCTCCAAATACTCCATGATTGAAGGAGGGCTCCACCCAATGAGATAATTGCACAACAGTAAGTAAAATACTGAAAATATTCTATCCAGTGGGCATAAGGCCAACCCCACCCTCCTGTTACATGCCCAGTTGGGCAATGTAGATGAGCCAAGGATTCGCAAAGTGATGAAAAGGACCGAAATGACAATACAGCGTTCAGCGGAATATCAACGAGCAATGTTCATCCTGATACATGCAAAGTGGTACTTTGANCGCAAAGTGATGAAAAGGACCGAAATGACAATACAGCGTTCAGCGGAATATCAACGAGCAATGTTCATCCTGATACATGCAAAGTGGTACTTTGAAATACAGCAAAAGACTTGGTTACGAATCCCAACTTAGATAGGGACTATCATGACATCCAATGATACTTCGTATATGTGAGAAGAGGCGAGATAGCAAACTGTGAAGTACCGAACCGGTACTGAACAGAGCAAGGACCGACCTTTCACACAGAACCAAAGATAGCGCAGCAGAATACTACGACATCAATGATCTATCCCTACCAATGTCGAGTTACAGACCAACATTCATCATCATCGTTGTGAGGCGAGACAGGCCTGGCGCCATACACAGAAGTGCGCCAGGTCTCGATCATACACAGACGAAGGAAGGGAAAGAACAGACGAAGGAGGGATGGAGATGGAGTCAACACGGAGTCTTGGTGCAAGTCCCAAATCAGTCCTCGTCAAATGTCTGAATCCAATGTCGAGTCTGAATCCAATGTCGAATCTGAATCCAATGTCGCCAAGTCTCGTAGTCTCAATCTCTCTCTCATAGTGTGCAGTTGTCAAGAAGGTAGATAACGAGAGGGTGGAGATGAGATGGTGGACTAAGAGGAAGAAGACAAACACTCTCTCTCTCTCTCTCTCTCTCTCTCTCTCTCTCTCTCTCTCTCTCTCTCTCAGTCCAGTACTGACCTGTGAAGCTGTCGCCTTGCTGCAGGTACCTCGAAGATGAAGCTGGAGCTATGGCGCATCAGGTAAGTCCCTCAGGTCTCCACCAGCCATCTCTATTCCACTCTACAGCCTACCTACAGCTATGGCGCCCAGCGCTGAAGAGTACTGCTATAGCGCCCAGCGCTGAAGACTGCTGCTAACGCTGCCTCCTGCAGCGCTCCTGAAGACTACACCAAATCCTGAAGACTACAAGTGACTACTGAACTACCTGCCCGTGAAGTGCATGGGAACCCCCTATGTACAACTCGCCTGCCTCCTGACTGCCTGCAGCTGTAGGCAAGGCAGTCCAGGAGGCTGCTCCTGCCAATGCCAAAGTGTGTCAGGGGCTGCCTCTGCAGCCGCCGCTGAGGCTGGCTTGGGAACAGGTCAAAAATAGCCTGTTCCCGAAACCCTGGTTTGGTGGCTGAGTTTCGGGGCAGGCCGGTCTGATGAAGGACCGAAAATGGCCCTAAGTTTCAGGCTAAAAGGGCTCCTACCGTTTTTAGCCTGAAATTACACAGGGCCTGCAGGCCCTGGAATTCAGGCTTTCGGACTGAACCAACCTGGGGCCAATAAGCCCTGGATTTCAGGCTTTCAGCTTGAAGTTCAGGCTTTTGGCCTGCGTGTGCAGGCGCAGCATGCAACACCCCCCCCTCCTTATGAAGTCAAGCCGGGTCGGGGGCGAAGCTGACGATCTGAAGGTGGAACCGGAACGCGGGGGCGGCGTGGAACCGAAGAAACCGGCTTGCTTTGCATCTTACGTTCATAGTGTGCGAGAACGTCCGGAGCTATCGCTTGGAGGTCTGCACGGGTCAACCACCGGTAAGCTCTGTGACTGCTGTACGCAAAATGGACCAGATATTCAGTCGTCCTGTTGCCGTGACGGCGCTGGGAGATGATGTCGCTGACCTCCTGAAAACCATCCATAGAGGGTGGGTCTTGCGATCGTCGCCCGGAAAAATCGTTATGGTCTGCTGGCGTGTAGAGGGCCAGTTTGGAGCAATGAAAGACCGGATAGGCGGGCAAATGGGTTGGCACCTGAATGATGAAGGAGGGTCCCTCAGGTGCATCTCTAGCGGGTGCCACGATCGACCAGGGCCCCATCCATTTCGGAAGGAGCTTGCGAGAGATGTCTTGTTCAAGGCTGAATTCCGCAGCGGAAACCCAGACGAGGTCGCCGGCGCGGAATGGGCAAGGAAGACGCTCGCGATTGGCCTGCAGGCTCATGCGTTGCTGCGTCTTCGTCATCTGGTCGCGTGCCTTGACAAGAAGCTCTTGCATCTGACGCAAGAAAAGAAGATGGTCGTCGCTCTCGGCCGCTCGTGGAATGATGGTATCCAATGGCGAAGTGACCGGCGAGCCGTTCTCAAACTCGAAGGGCGACATCCCAATAGCCGGGTGGATAGATGAGTTGTAGGCCAGCTCGACATCCGGTAGCCGCTCAACCTTGTCTTTCTGGTCAGGACGGATAAGAGTGCGAAGGAGAACCTGTGCAGTCTGGTGGGCCCGCTCCGTCTGTCCATCAGTCTGGGAGTGGCGAGCTGAACTGGGCTTGAGAGATGAGCCCCATCGCTTGATGAGCGCCAACCAAAAATCGGACATGAACCGAGTGTCGCGGTCGCAGACGATCTCCTCGGGGTAACCCTTGGTTCGAATCCAATCGGCGTACAAAACCTCGGCCAACTCCGGTGCCTTAGCATGATAGCGACAAGGCAAAAACATGGCAAACTTGGTGAGTCTGTGGACCACCGTGAGAATCCCATCCACACTGGTCTTGTGCTTGGGGAACGACCCTGTGATGTCCATGGCAATCGCTTCCCTTCGGCGCAAGGGGACCGACAATGGTCGCAGCTCGCCGTACGGACGGTGATTGCGAGATTTGCAGCGACGGCAAACCTCGCAAGACTCGCAATAGCGTGTGACATCGCTGAGAAGGCCGGGCCACCAAAAACGCTCGCGAAGTTGGTCAATCGTACAATTGACTCCAAAATGTCCGGTGGCGGGTGCATCGTGGAACTCGCCAAGAAGCCGTGTACGCAAGTGAGAATCACTCGGTACACAAAGAAGATCCTTCCCCCGTGTGTGGACGAGCAAGTACCCCTCCTGGATCCAATAGTGAGAAGGCGCCGGATTAGGAGAGGAGCAATTCGCGTACTTGTCGCAAAACTCGGGGTCGGCCTGATAGCCGCGGATGAAGCTGTCCCGCAGGTCGTCGTCAATCTCGAAGGTCGAATAGACGGTGGAACAATGATCCGGACGCCGAGAAAGAGCATCCACAAAACGGTTTGACTTCCCTGGGATGTGATCCGGAAAGAAGTCAAACTGGTCGATGAAAGTCATCCAACGGGCGATGGTGTTGTTGACAGTGTCCTGGGTCTTGTAGAAGACCAACGGATTGTTGTCCATCACCCATCATAATTGGTTGCGACCAAGGAGGAAGTGCCGCCACCGCTTGAGAGCGTGGACGAAGGCCAGAAGTTCCTTCTTGCGTGCATCATCAATGGAATGCACGACAGACACTTTCTTGTTGAAGTACTCGACCGGGTGCCAGTCCACTCCATCGTGTTGCTCGAGGACAGCACCAATGCCATAGCCGGACGCATCAGTAGTGACGCGTGTAGGCAACTGCGGGTCGTAGATACGCAAGACCTCCGCAGAGAGCAATGCGGCCTTGAGGGCCAAAAATAATTCCTGCACATCCGCACCGAAGTCAAACGGCCGGTCCTCGCATTGAAGCTTGGTCAAATGAGCCGCGATCTTTGAATAACCCTTGATGAAGCGCTGGTAGTAGTCAGCAAGGCCAAGAAACGAACGGACATCCGTGACGTTCCACGGCTCCGGCCACTCCTCGATGGCCTGAATCTTGTCCGAAAGCGGACTGATGCCCTCTGGTGTGAGAAAATGGCCCAAGTACTCAAGCTCCTGCCGGACGAGCTCACGCTTGTCCCGGTTGGCTTTGTACTTGGCATAGCCGAGTGTCTCAAGCACACGTCGAAGATGCCCAAGATGATCCTCCAAAGTCCGGCTGTAGATGAGAATGTCATCTAGGTAGACCAGCACAAATCGGTCCAACATAGCACGAAACTCGTTGGTCATCGCCGCCTGGAAGGTCGCTGGAGCATTGGTGAGCCCGAAAGGCATGACCACCTACTCGAAATGTCCATACCGCGTCTTGAATGCGGATTTGTAGCGATCATTCGGGCGTATCAAAATCTGATGATACCCCGACTTCAAGTCCAACTTGGAAAAGTACCTGGCACCGCCCAATCGCTCGAGAAGATCGTCGATGCGAGGAAGAGGCCCCGCATTCTTGACGGTTTGTGCGTTAAGTTTGCGATAGTCGATGCACAGACGTAGATCCTTGTTCTTCTTCCGGACGAAGAGAACTGGTGCTCCATATGGAGAGCTGCTAGGGCGGATCCAGCCCTTGGCCAACAGATCATCCGATAGATGCAACCTTTCGGCGGCACGGCACTGGCCTCAAGAATGATCTCGTGAGAGATCGGCCGATCCGGCACCACACCGGTAGGTGACTCGAAGATGTCGGCGAACTCGTCCAACAACTGTACCACACGGGGGTCCGAAGACAAGTCCGTGGGTGAAGAGTCGGCTACCGCGACGGTCCGAAGGAAATATAGGCCAATCTCCTCGGGCTGCTCGTAAGCGCAAGTCGCCCGGAATGCTGAGGCCGTTACCACTTGGCACCGGATCGAAGGGTGCAGAAGAGGAATACTACACAGTACTTCGGCGCCGAAGGCGTCGCGAACGGTGAGAGTGCGCCGATGGAAGTTCACCGTGTGATCCGCAGTGGCGAGCCGAGGCATTCCCAGAATAATGTCGAAGTCCGTGTCCAAAATGTCAAACGTCACCGGCTCACATGCATGAGGTGCGAAGTACACCGGTACGGCCCCGATATAACGGTCGAGAAGTTGCTACGTCTTACCATCCGCCAACTTGATCGCCGTCGGGTTTGCCTTCCTCCGAACTTGTGTGCCAAGGCCAGCCCTTTGCATAAAGGACTGACTCATAAAATTGCGAGACGCGTCGCTATCCAGCAACGCACTGGAGGATGCTTGCCCAACCTGGATGCGGACATACATCAGCGGTGCATTGTTGTCATCGTACCGCTGCGTGCGAAACTCGCGGGCCACCTTGGTAACATACGCCAAGATGTCCCCCACCGCAGCTCCATCATCCGTCAGTGAAGCTGGTGGTGCATAGAAGGATAAGTACTGGTGGAGATGAGCGCAGAGTGCTGCGCATTGCGGTCCCGGCAAGCATCCCGTGGTCGGGAGAGGAAGCCATGCAAAGTCCTCAGACGTGAGCGGGTCCAATACCTCTATGTTGAACTCGCGTGCCGAATCCTGTGAAGAACCACCTGAAGACAATAAAGAGCTGCTGCCGGATGGAGAAGAAACCGCACACCTGTCTTGTCCTTGAGCATGAGAACCCAGCGTAGGAACGAGCCGAGCAGCATAGTCCTCAAAAGAATGAAGAAGAGGAGGACTATCGACTTCCGCCTGTGCTTTGGAATGAAGGACGGTGATGTGCGCAGAGACCGGTTCCGAAGACGTCAAGAGTGTCGTCGACTCACTCTTGGCGACGCTCAGTTTCCCTGACGGCCTCTGCCCCTGGATGGACAGCCCACTGTCGTGTGGAGATCGCTGTTGCACTAGAGGCAATATCGGTACTTGGTGCGTTGCTTGTATGCACCTTCTGTACGACTGTAGTGGGCCCAAGGTTCTGAAGCTGCTGCGCCGGGCCCGGGTGTAGCGATTGTGTGTGTCTTCCCTCTGCCACGTCCTCGGCCTCAGCCGGAGCGGCCACCATCCCGGGCGGCTGCGAGTCTGTCTCCCTCATGATCAGACACGGCCTCGCTGTAAGATAGGTCGGGTGGCATTGCCGCCGCGACCACGACCACTCTCGGCCGATGCTGGTCTCTGCCCGGGCCTGCTGCAGACGAACGGCCAAGGTTCTTGGCCTCCTTGTTCGTGACAATGATCTGAGCAGCCTTGTCGAAGAGCTCTGCTGTGGTCGTTAGGTACTCGTCAACATGAGTCAACGCGTTGCTTAACGCCGGGCACGACCTCGAAATGAAATAATTCTTGATGGCTTTGAAGCCCATCTGCAGATCTGGAACGGACGTCAAGCGTTGGTACTCGGTGATCCAATCACCACTTGGCAGCGTGCCCTGCTCGAAGGTCAGCAATTTGTCCATTGCCTTGATCTCCGGCGGCTTTACTTGGAACCGCTTGTGCCACGCCGCCTTCAGATCTTCCCAACTGATCTGGGTGTGCAGGTCTGCAGCAACCACGCCGTACTTGGACAAGAGATTGTCCAGCCATGCCTGGCATGCTCCTCCTGAACGGGAGTATAAGTACGTGTGGTGCTTGTGTTTGCTGACGAGATGCAGCTGCAGTGTCAGTTCAAAGTTGCGGAACCACTGTATGGGGTCCGTCTTTGACGAATCGAAGAAGATTGTCTGTCCGTCCCACTTGGGAGTCGTTTCTCGTTCAACGGGACTTGGATGGGCAGCAGCAGCACAAATCCGCTGCTCCAAGTGTTGGGTGGCAGTTCGCTGTATCTGCGCGCCGTCCTTGAGTGCCCCAACGTCGATCTCCAAGGCGTGGATGCGGTCAGACGTGTTGGAGGCGCTGGCAATGGGGGCGACAACAAGTCGTTTCTCCAACTGCTGTATACGACTGCTGAGGCGATGAATGTCCTCCTGCTGTACAATGCACATTGCGAGGAGGTCCTTGAGATGGCAGAGGAGGAGAGCAATCTTGCTTTCATTTTCCTCCATCTTCCCAGTCTCGGCCTGAGTCTGCCAGTCCACGGCCATCGTGAGCAAGGCTCGCTCTCCATTGAAAATCTACTCTCGTCGCTGTAATCGTTCTTCATCGGCGACCTTAGCTGCTGCGACGTCTTTCTGGCGCTGCTCTTCAATGGCCAGCAGACGTGCTTCTTTGGCATCCTCTGTCTTCTTCTTCTCGGCAGCTGCCACTGTATCCGAGCGTAACTTAGCCTCGGTAATCATGGGCAGCATCCGGGCCTGATAGGCCTCGGCCGTCCCATCTGGTTTCTGGTCCATGGGGGCCGTCTGTGAGCGTGTAAGCATGTACCAGATGACGAAGCATCTACCAGATGACGTGGCACTGCTGACGTGGCAACTGCTGACGTGGCACTGCTGACCTGGCAACTGCTGACGTGGCAACTGCTGACATGGCACTGCTGACATGGCAACTGCTGACGTGGCACTGCTGATGTGGCAACTGCTGACGTGGCACTGCTGATGTGGCAACTGCTGACGTGGCACTGCTGACGTGGCAACTTACAATGCCGCAGTAACGGTACCCGGATTGAGATGCAGAAGAAGGTTCAAAACAGAGGGGCAACAGCATAGGTGGGGAGGGCGGGTGGAATGAATCGCCCAGATAAGGAGCCACTAATCAAAAAGAAAAGTTCTGAACTTGCAAATTTTTTTTATTTTTTTTTGTAAGTTCAGTAGGTCTCCCGATACCCCGTGAAGTACGAAAATCCAATGAGAACCAATTTCGAGACTTCAGGCTGCCGATTTCAGATAGTGAAACCAAACATCAGAACTGCGAGAAACAAGTTTCCGAAAAAAATAATGGACAGCGTATTTCAGAATTTCTCATATGAGGATAAAACGCAGTTTGGAAGAATGGCGATTTCCAGCAGGATTTCCCGTACCGTTTCTGTAAAAAAAACGAATTTTCGGAACTAAAAAAAATCCCGAATCTGCTAAAAAATGGAAATCAGCTAATCGAAAATTTGATGAGATAAGTATTCCGGATTTTCAACAACGAAGTTTCGATTTTTCAGATGGAAAACGAAAAACGAAAGTTTCAGATGTTGCGCTATAGCGATTTTCCAACAGAATAACAAAATCCCGGAAAAGAAAAAAAAATTCGATTTTACGCAGGTAAGTCCAGATGATGATCAGGTCGTCCTGATTCACATGCGCAAGCTCTGATACCAACTGCTACATGCCCAGTTGGGCAATGTAGATGAGCCAAGGATCCGCAAAGTGATGAAAAGGACCGAAATGACAATACAGCGTTCAGCGGAATATCAACGAGCAATGTTCATCCTGATACATGCAAAGTGGTACTTTGANCGCAAAGTGATGAAAAGGACCGAAATGACAATACAGCGTTCAGCGGAATATCAACGAGCAATGTTCATCCTGATACATGCAAAGTGGTACTTTGAAATACAGCAAAAGACTTGGTTACGAATCCCAACTTAGATAGGGACTATCATGACATCCAATGATACTTCGTATATGTGAGAAGAGGCGAGATAGCAAACTGTGAAGTACCGAACCGGTACTGAACAGAGCAAGGACCGACCTTTCACACAGAACCAAAGATAGCGCAGCAGAATACTACGACATCAATGATCTATCCCTACCAATGTCGAGTTACAGACCAACATTCATCATCATCGTTGTGAGGCGAGACAGGCCTGGTGCCATACACAGAAGTGCGCCAGGTCTCGATCATACACAGACGAAGGAAGGGGGAGAACAGACGAAGGAGGGATGGAGATGGAGTCAACACCGAGTCTTGGTGCAAGTCCCAAATCAGTCCTCGTCAAATGTCTGAATCCAATGTCGAGTCTGAATCCAATGTCGAATCTGAATCCAATGTCGCCAAGTCTCGTAGTCTCAATCTCTCTCTCATAGTGTGCAGTTGTCAAGAAGGTAGATAACGAGAGGGTGGAGATGAGATGGTGGACTAAGAGGAAGAAGACAAACACTCTCTCTCTCTCTCTCTCTCTCTCTCTCTCTCTCTCTCTCTCTCTCTCTCTCAGTCCAGTACTGACCTGTGAAGCTGTCGCCTTGCTGCAGGTACCTCGAAGATGAAGCTGGAGCTATGGCGCATCAGGTAAGTCCCTCAGGTCTCCACCAGCCATCTCTATTCCACTCTACAGCCTACCTACAGCTATGGCGCCCAGCGCTGAAGAGTACTGCTATAGCGCCCAGCGCTGAAGACTGCTGCTAACGCTGCCTCCTGCAGCGCTCCTGAAGACTACACCAAATCCTGAAGACTACAAGTGACTACTGAACTACCTGCCCGTGAAGTGCATGGGAACCCCCTATGTACAACTCGCCTGCCTCCTGACTGCCTGCAGCTGCAGGCAAGGCAGTCCAGGAGGCTGCTCCTGCCAATGCCGAAGTGTGCCAGGGGCTGCCTCTGCAGCTGCTGCTGAGGCTGGCGTGGGAACAGGCCAAAAATAGCCTGTTCCCGAAACCCTGGTTTGGTGCCTGAGTTTCGGGGCAGGCCGGTCTGACGAAGGACCGAAAATGGCCCTAAGTTTCAGGCTAAAAGGGCTCCGGCCGTTTTTAGCCTAAAACAACACAGGGCCTGCAGGCCCTGGAATTCAGGCTTTCGGACTGAACCGACCTGGGGCCTGTAAGCCCTGGATTTCAGGCTTTCGGCTTGAAATTCAGGCTTTTGGCCTGAAGTTCAGGCTCTTGGCCTGAAGGACGCAGGCCCTGGAAAATGGCCTGCGTGTGCAGGCATGCAACACGCCTTTGGGGTTGGCCACAGCCCCAACCGATTGAAAAGATTCTGACGGGAAGCTGCCTTTGCACGGGAGAGGAGGAGGGGAACGAAGATCTCCTTACTTTTTCGAGTAATACATGTAAAATACTGTCCGTGGGATCACGAGTACTGCACGGCAGGATTTGGGTCACTGAACTGCCACACAAACTCGTTTCTATCCTATCCCGTTGCTAGTGGGACGTCTCCCCAGGAGGCTATGTAATAGAATGGAAGTTTTGGGCATGGGGTCCATTTACTGATAAGTCACTAAAATAAATATAGAAATACATAAAGATAGGTCCGATAAGTCACGGATAAAGAAGGATTAAAAAAATAAAAAGAAAAAAGAAAACGTGATAGCGTGGTAAGTACAAGGGAAGAGTTTAAAATTTGTAACAAAAAAAAAAAAAAAAAAAGAACGAAATCAACAAAGAAGGGTAAAAAAAAAAAAAAGAATTAAAAAAGAGAGAATGTAAGATTTTTCTTTTTTCTTCTTTCTTTTTTGCTTTTTGAAGTTTTCAGTGATATTAAAATGAAAACTGGAGGACTTTTTTTAATCGGACTCAAACGGAAATTTGAAAGAACCATTTACATTAATTTTGAATTTTGATATTGAACTGAAAAATGAAATTTTAATTTTGACGACAAAAAAAAAAAGGAGGAGGAATTTTAAATCGAAAATCAAACGGAATTTTGGAGGAATTATTTACAGTAATTTTATTATCGTCACTTGTCGAAACGGAACCGACAATTACATGGACGCGCTTGTTCAAAACTTTAGGAAGTCCCCGAGCAAGGACTAACTTGGACGTAAGCAACCTATAACACGGCCAGATTCAGTCTAAACGCATCGTGCCTGGAGCATGCACGAAATTGGCTCGTTAGTGTCTGCTAATGGCGGTAGCGAGGAATTTACAAGCCCAGGGGCCTCGTCCCACGAGCGTCGATTAAATCAGTGTGTGGCGTTCATTTCTCATTTAAAAACGCATAAACAATGCTTTTTACCATTTACACGAATGCAAAGAAAAGGACCCAAAAAACGAAAAATTCCGGGGCCTGACATCGACATCATGACAGAACTTCAGTGCATCCACACTTCCACCAACCCGGTACATCTGCATGCGACCTTCCCGCCGGCCTGTTCGCAGTCTTCCACTGAAATCTCAATATTCTCTATTTTACCACATCAAAAAAAGAAACGACGTCGGTGCAAGAACGCCGCCCCTCTCGGACGTCCCTAATATTGCACCGTCCCGCCAACGGAAAGTGGCTACCTAAACGGACGATAAAATGAAAATGAAACTCCATTGGCCGGCGGACAGAGGCCACCACGAAATGGGTCCTTATCGCCCTGCGCCGGAGATACAGAAAAGGATCAACGGTCGCCGGACGTCACCTCTCGCCGCACGTGGTTGAAAACCATGGATCCTCTGTGTAAATCAATGCTAGTGGGACGACCCATGAACATCTTCGGGAGGGTCGCTCCCCTTCTACGTAACGGAGCCACCTAAGTGCCTTGGTCCACTACTCAGCACATCCGCAAAGGACGAAAGACAAAAAAAAAAAGCTGTGTATCTTTCCATGTTCTAACGGCATGGTGGGCTTGTCATCACCAAGGTCGAAGAGTTTGGAATAGAGGAACTCAAAGGAACGAAGGCCCTAGCTCCACTCCTCAACACTCTACATGCACGTGGGCGGCTTTCTGGACCAGGTGCGTTTGGAGGAATCCAACATTTGCAATGTATCGGGACGACCGTGAGCTCCAGGCGCGTCTTGGGCGGTGAGTGGTGGAGCGAGGCCCAAAAACAACGCCAAGGTAATCAAACCTACACTTTGTCGTCGACAGAATCTAGACTTCATCAAGGTCAGATTCATCCTCGCTGTTAGTGTACCTTTCGGAGCACGTTTCTGTTCCGTCAGTCCGGAAAACGTAATGGGGGAAGAAGAAAAACAAAAAATAAAACGCAATGGTGGAGCCGACCCCTGTGGCCCCACTACTCAACACTCTACATGCACTTGGACGTCTTTCAGGACCAGGTGCGTTTGGAGGAATCCAATATTCTCAATTTATCGGAACGACCCCGAAGCTCCAGATACGCCTTGGGTATTGATTAGTGGAGCGAGGCCCAAAAACAACACAATTCTAATCCTACACTTTGTCGACCGAATCTACACTTCATCAAGGTCAGATTCATCCTCGCTGTCAGTGTACCACCATTCTGAACAGTATTCCGTTCCCTCAGTCGAAAGGCGCAATGGTAGAACCGACCCCTGTGGCCCCAGACTTGTTAACCGCTCGATGGCGTCATCGTACTCGTGCTTGGGAGCGAGCTCCGTCTGCGGCATCAGCCACGTGCGCACCTCGAATAAGCGGTCTATGAGCTCCTTAGTGCAATCGTTGATCCTTAACTTAAGCAAGCGAAGAACGAGATCGCGCAGAGTTTTATACGACTTCTCTGCCGCCCAGATCCTGGCGTCCTCTTCCTCTGCCTCCTGCTGGGCATGGCGGCAGCAGTCTGAATCCTCCTCCTCCTCCTCCGMCGACGACGACGACGACGACGAGGACTTACCGACGGCGGCCATGGCTGCGGCAACAGAGGTTGATGGGTCCATCTTGGCGCGCAGTGTCTCGACCACAACCCCCTCCCTTCTCCCAATCTCTGTGTTGTTGGCCATCGCCTCGGCTGTCGCGTGTAGAGTCCCGTCAGCGTCGACGGTCACCATCACTCTCGCGGCGGACATGGTGGCTCCTGCAGGACTGAAGCCCTCGAGCGCGAAGTTCCCAAGAAATCGGTTATGGCGGGCCATGGCCCTCTCGCCCTCGTACAAGCGGAAAGCCATAGCCTCCTGCTTATCGTGTAGCGCGCAGGGGACAGTCTTCCGCACGGGAATCGGAGTGTTCCGCGGGATCAACACGTGCATGACGCCTAGCCTGCTCTCTACGCCGATACTCAGCGGCGTTACGTCGCAGACGACTATTCTCGAGCGCGGCGATGGGGGAGATGCACACCGGCGGCTCCTGGCCAGCAAGCCTGCCTGGACTGCCGCGCCGAGCGCGACCGCCTCGTCGGGATGCACCGTCGCCATGGGCGGTTTGCCGAAGAATGACGTCAGCATCTCTCGGACCATCGGGCTCCGGGTGGAACCTCCGACGAGGATCACGTCGGCGATCTCGGTCTTGGTGAAGCCCGCGCTGCGAAGCGCTTGCTCGACGATCGGGATGCACCTGTCGAACAGCGCCTTGTTGAGCGTCTCGAAGTCGGCGCGGCTCAGCGTCAAGCTGAGCTCGCTCTCACCGCAGCCCACGTAGATGGTGGTCTCGTTCTGTCCGGAGAGACTGTGTTTGGCCGCCACGACGGCTTGCTTCAGCTTGATGAGAACCCTCGGATTGGCCAGCGTGATGTCGTTCCCGCCATTTTGAGACTTGAGGCAATCGGCCACGTGTCGCAGGAGGCGGTTGTCGATGTCCGCCCCGCCAAGATGCGAATCTCCCGCCACGGCGTTGACCACAAAGCTGCTCTCGTCGCTCCACGTGGAGGCGTTGACGGTGATGACGGAGACGTCGAACGTGCCGCCTCCCAGATCGAAGACCAAGATCTTCTTCCCCACGTGATGCCTGCCCATCAACCGCTGATGGCCGTACGCCAGCGCCGCCGCCGTCGGCTCGCTCATCAGCCTCAGCACGTTCAGTCCCGCCATAGCCGCAGCATCGAAGGTCGCCTTCCGCTGACTGTTGTTGAAGTAGGCCGGGACCGTGATCACGCAGTCCGTGATGGACGGGCAATTAGTGAAATCCTCTGCCATCTTTTTCAGCTTCGTCAAAACATGGCAGAAATCTCTTCCGGCCTGAAGGATCTTTCCCGCTGTGGACCCTCCAGAACCCCGAGGAGCACTTCGCCCTCTGCACCCGCCGACACCTCGAAAGGCCACGTCTTCGCGTCCCGCTGAACGCTCGGATCGCCGAACGACCTACCCATTAACCGCTTCACCTCATATATGCACTGCAGAGGACACCCCATAGCATGGTTCTTCGCCGCCTTGCCGACAAGACAGTCGCCCTGCTGTGTGAAAGCCACGTAGGAGGGCGTAACCCTCGAGCCGCGCTCATTAGGGACGATCTCCACCTTGTCCATGCCCCGAAAAACGGCAACGCAGCTGCAGGAGGTGCCAAGATCGATTCCTATGACCAGATTAGCTTCTTCTTCCATTGAGCACTTCCTTCCGTCAGTCGGATCGATAACGGTGCCGCTAACGGCGTCCGTCAACGGCGTAGAGTAACTGCGGTTGTTGTCGGCCTTGGCGGCGCCGCCTCGTTGAGGATCCATCACTGACCCGTCGTTGGAATCCAGGAAAGAGCCGCTTCTGCAATCTTGATTGCGGATGTCGGAGAGCGGCCTGCCTGAATCTGGACTGCGGATTGAGAGCTCATTGTCGATTACAGTCGTTGCCAACGGTCCATGGGGAATGCTCTGCTGACACCGACTCCTGAACAAATTGTTGTACCAGCCATTGTTGTAGTGATCCCCCAGTTCCGATCTCGTCTGGACGCCCGATAAACAGTTAATTCTCGCTCTAAAACTCATGCTGCACCTCTCTCTCTCTCTCTCTCTCTCTCTCTCTCTCTCTCTCTCTCTCTCTCTCTCTCTCTCTCTCTCTCTCTCTCT
>BFEA01000234.1:1239399-1250233 GCA_003427395.1 Chara braunii
TCTCTGTCTCTGTCTCTCTCTCTCTCTCTCTCTCTCTCTCTCTCTCTCTCTCTGTTTCTCATCCCTCCCTCCTCTCTCTCTCTCTCTCTCTCTCTCTCTCTCTCTCACACACACACACACACACACACACATCCATAACCACGTGACGATCAGGACACAATGTATACATCGCTGTGCAAAAGGTCACATGCTTGTGGACTGCACGTTTCTATCGACCTCTCCTTTTTTTTGGACTCACTCTCTATCTGTCTCTCTCTCTCTCTCTCTCTCTCTCTCTCTCTCTCTCTCTCTCTCTCTGATCATCCACAACCACGCCACGTTTAGGACACAATGTGTATATCGTTGTGCAAAAGGACACATGGTTGTGGACCGCACGTTTTCATTTACCTCTCCCTTTTTGTGGACTCTCTCTCTCTCTCAATTTTTTTTTTTTTTTTTTTTTTTTTTCCCTCTCTCTCTCTCTTTCTCTCTTATCTCTTCTTGTCGTTCAACAGTGCCCTAGATCTTGATCGGGACTTTGCCCAGACCTGACTTGGCCGAGCCACCGGGGCCAATTTGAGGCATTCAGGGCCGACCAATGAGTAACACAGCTCTCAAACCATTACCAATCACGAGTTGAAAAGGTCCTTACGTAAGTATGCAATTTTTATTTGCCTTTTCTTTGGGGGGTGAATGCAGATGTAGAGCATTTTTAAAGTTTGACAGCGGAAATGTTGTGACAGTTCGAAAGATATATTTTGTTAATTCTCCTCCCCCTAAAAGATGTTCTTTTTGAGTTATCGCATTGTTCTTTGTGTCCTTAATCTCCCTTCCCACTCTGTCTTCACACCTCTCAATGAGTCTTCAGGGCATATCCACCTTCTCTCGTCTGCACCAAATTCCTTTGTATCCTTTTTCTTCTCCTCGACTTACTTCAGTTCCAACTACTACGGAGATAAAGCCGCAGACACTGAATCAGAAGAATGTCACAGTTTCAAAACCTAAAGGATGAGAGAGAGAGAGAGAGAGAGAGAGAGAGAGAGAGAGAGAGAAGGGGATTAAAGACCATGAGATCTGTAGATGGATGCTTATGTTGACGGTTGACCCCCTTATCCCCCAAATATCTCATTCACATTCGGGGTTCCAACAAGTTTGTCAAATCCCCGTCTGCGTTTAAAAAAAAAAAAAAATCAATTTATAATCAATTAATCAATCAATCAAGCTAGCAAACCATAAATGAATTAATTGGTTGGTTGGTTGGTTGATTGATTGATTGATTGATTGATTGATTGATTGATTGATTGATTGATTGATTGATTGATGCTTTCCACTAAAACCATGTGCTCTGCATTGGGAAAAAAAAAAAAAAAAAAAAAACAGCAGTTAAAAATAAAAAATAAAAAAAATCTTTGATTGTTTGACCGCAATCTAATGAGTGTGCGTGTGTGTGTGTCTCTGTCTGTGTGTGCTGTGAATTTTCACCACAACATCCACTGCGCAAGGATTGAGCCCTCGTAAGGTCCTTTGGGGCACACACATATTTTGGGCTCGATGCCCCAGCAAGCCTCATGCCCGCCGTAAGTGAAGGCGGGCCTGCATATTTTTGTGCGGCCTATTTTTGCCACTTTTTGTATGTGATGTATCAGACAGTTGCAGCACTCCAGTTGGTTACGGAGCAACAAGAACCTTCGCATGCTCCTTCCAGAAGCAAAAGCTGCGCCGTACAATTTAGCCCAGGGAATCGGTTGAGGCCCTGAGCACACGCACTCAAAGGCCGACATGTCATGTAGCGGCCGAAGACCAATGAGAAAACAGCTCCTGCGTCACAAACATGCCATGAGCCAATGAGATCGCGCCAAACACTTGGAGGCTCGTGGGCTCGGGCTACCTGGACGTGCCTAACTGCATGGGGCCTAGGCCCGTATCTGAAGTTGGACTTGGGTCCAGATACTTTGGGCCAATCTGCATCTATTGGGCTCATACAAGCCAGTCCCAGACCAGCCAGCAACAGGGATCACACGAAGCAGCTGTGCTAGCGTTGTGGGCCAGACACGCGCACGCGCGCAGAGGTGTAAAAAGGGGCGTTGCTATGGCAGCAGGCGCATGGCGGTTATAGCTGGGCTGCTGGGTGCAAGCGCGGTGATGGCAATGGTGGTCTTAAGGTAGGAGGCGCATGAAGTGCAGAGTCAGGGGTGTTGAGGGGAGGTGTGAGACACCTGCTTGGTGTATGCCAGCGGTCTTCATTGGCGAATGACGTCACGTACATTGAACGTCGACTTCGATGTGTTCCAGTTAAAATTTTGAACATACATAGGGTATTCAGGCTGAGTAGTGTAGGCTGGAAGCTGGGCGCCAGACAGTAGGAGCGACATTGGAAACTATGTTGGTGAGACCAGAGAGCGTCGACATTGGCATTTGTGTTCGTTGTATTGCTCTTATTTGGATGGTATCTTGGTGCATTGTGTTGTTTGCCTGGTACATAGCTATGTGGACTACTTCGTGATTTTGCAATTTGGATTTCTATGTATCGCTCTTGCTCACATTTCTTGGAACTGTCCCACCCACGCGAGTACATCCAAAATAATAGCAATAGTACGTCTATTGCAGATAATGAAACATGCTTGAGATGATTTAATCCACCAATGAAAGAGTGTTGCCTCAATTATCAGCAACATGAAACACAATAGACTGCCTCTCTCTCTCTCTCTCTCTCTCTCTCTCTCTCTCTCTCTCTCTCTCTCTCTCTCTTTTTCTCATCCATTACCACGTGACGTTTAGGACACAATGTGTACATTGCTGTGCAAAAGGTCACATGGTTGTGGATTGCACGTTTTTATGGCCCTCTCCCTTCTCGTGGACTCTCTCTCTTTCTCTCTCATCCATAACCACGTGACGTATAGGACACAATGTGTACATTTGCACAGCCTGTGCAAAAGGTCACATGGTTGTGGATTGCACATTTTCATGGCTCTCTCCCTTCTTGTGGACTCTCTCGATTTTGTTTGATCAGTTGAGTCGACATCAACAAACATAAAATAAATACTCCGTAAAATATGTGCATAATAGGTAAATAGTGAGAAGACAATTACAAACTATACATATTTTGCATATATTTGTATACAGAGAAAAATAAGAGGTGTTTTGTTTCGACATGTTTTTGAATGATGTTATGTCTAAATCTGGGCTACCAGCCGTACCTCCCGGGTCCCCAAAGATGGCACGGGACCTGTCCGGGACGCCCGACCGGGCAACAGGGCCGGGCGGGGTCCAGGCCCATATCGCAAAAAAAAATAAATAAATAAAAAAAAATTGAAAAGAAGTGTGTTATGCAGAATATCAAACCAAACAACTTTTGGTTGAGGGTCACTTCCAAAATCTCCACATAATTTTAAACAAAAATAAAATAATAAAAGAAAAATCATATCGCCCCTTCTGAAGGCCTTTCATCCTCTTTCAAGCCCCCTTAAGACCCTTACCCCCCCCCACCTAACCCTCCAAAACGACTTGAACCACAAAAAAAAAAAAACCCGGATTTGGGTTCCTCTCAGAGGGTGCAAAAATGCACCATGATCAGAAAAAAAAAATAAAAAAGTTTTGACTACTTTTTTTACTTGCCCGGGCAACCCGGGCAAGAGGGTCCAAATCGCACTGGCCCGGCTGCCGGGCCCGTGCGGGTCAGGTAGCCCAGGTCTAAATTAGTTTTTATCGTTGGCAGCACAATTATTTATACCATTGTTATCTCCTCTACAAGGCTCATTTTCCTATATGATTTGTCATTATTTTGTTGAGTTCGTCGACACACAAGGAAGTGTGGGCAACGAACAAGAGATTCGAACTCGGTGAACTCTCATTAGCTTGCAAAGCTTTGTAAGCATTCAATGAGAAACTGATGTTTCGCAACACCCTCAAATGCAGCTACCTGCTTATGAAGGGCTACCTGAAGATGGACATCAACCCGTCTCGTCAAAATATAACGTGATCAATATATATAGATATATAATTTTACACATAGGACTCCATCTATTGGTGGGGGAGCATCTTCTGCTGAAAAGCAGGTCCAACGTCTCCTTTACAATACAAAAGTTGCGTCTGGCAAATTGAAATATGACTGCGATGTGCGAGAGAGCTACTGCCTGTCAACATTGATTGCCCTATGTAATTATTTGAAGAGAGAGAGAGAGAGAGAGATTGAGAGAGAGAGAGAGAGAGAGAGTGAGAGAGAGAGAGAGAGAGAGAGAAGAGAGAGAGAGAGAGAGAGAGAGAGAGAGAGAGAGAGAGAGAGAGAGAGAGAGAGAGAGGGTGCATGAAAAAAGAGTCTCTATCGAGTTGTGCTTTAAAACCTGCAGTCGTTTCACAACTCATAGAAAATGTAATACTGGAGACGTTAAGCGATTGCTAACATACCTTAGGGTCTGCGAAAAAATTAAAAACCTGATAATACATGTGATTCAAAATTTATATATATTTTTTGTTATTTGTCATTGTCCATAATTACAGGTGGACATCAAAAAATGAAAATAGGAATAGTAGAAACATCAATACATAAAGATGACAAACTTAATAATAAAACAAATGTTTTTTTTTATATATTTTTTTCCAAAAATACACACCAATGTTGATCATCAAGAGTTCAACAGTTTTTCAACAAGAGTTTAAGAAGAGTTCAACAACAAGCCAATAATGGTCCAACATGTTTTTCAACGTTGGACAAACAAAGTTTCAACGTACAGCTTTTGCTGTTCTTCGTGTTGCCCGCAGACTGACTACATGACCAATGTTGGTTTAATTTACTTCCTGATGAAAATAGAGATTGCTTCCATAACAACACATGAACAACTGTTGATATACTGAAGAACTTCGACAAGAAACGAGTCAAACGTGAATCCTGAAAATACAAAATTTTTTCTGTTCATAGATCATCAAGCTTAAGGTGAGAGAGTAGTAGCGAAACAAAACCATTGACCCTAACAGATAGACCATCAAGGCGGGTAATGCTCGACAAAAGGGTGACACCATGCAAGGTCGACCATGAGAAGGGGAGCCTGGAATAGGGTGGAGATATGCCTACTGAAGGCATGCAAGAGCCGACACAAGGGTGATGAGGGCAGTCGGTGAGGGAAACATGCACACAATTCACTGATTGGGGGGAGGGAGGAGTTGGATATGGGAGGAGGGAAACCAAGATAACGCTACGGTCCCAAGGCCTATGCGATACCAAGGAAGAGCCCAACTCAACGAGACCCAGGTAAGTGAGAACCATCATGCGACACATGCAAGGGAATGTACTAGGTAAGGGTAATGTGAAGGAGTCACATCGAAAGTAGCAGAAACTGATGAAGTGGTTGAAGTCGTCGAAGTAGCCGATGACGTCGATGAAGTAGGAGTCGAGGTCGATGTCGAAGCCGAACCGTAAAACGCTGACATCCTGAAGAAGTTGATGGTGGAGTACCTGAAGGTGTGAGTCAGTACGGTGATAGTAGGTGATCAAAGTGTCAATCGTCAAGAAGCCGTGGACGTCGACAAGTGCGCTGTGGACGCGCGGAGGCGTCCATCTGCCGCTGAAGAACTGCCTCAGAGGGAGCGGGCTCGTTCTCAGCAATCTCCTCAACCGGAGGAGGAGAAAAAGGTTCAGGTGGCTGACTAGGAGCTGGTGCCTCAGCACGACGAGCACGGGCATATGCACGCACCAACATCCAGGCGTGCTGCAAGTGCTCGAGGGGCTCCCAAGTAGCCTCCTCRTCAGGATAKCCCTTCCAACGCACAAGGTACTCGATGCGTGGAGGGGKGKCGTCGGTAACTCGGCGAGATACGATGTCGGAAACAACGAACTCCTCGTGACCGTCCACCATGATAGGTGGAGGGCGCTTATAAGGACGTCCGGCAAAACGCTCGGACGGTCTGCGATAAGTACGCAGCAAGGAGACGTCATAAACATCATATAAGCGAGTTTGTCGAAGGTAACCAGGTAGATTCACACGAAAGCAAACCGAACAAGCGACAGTATCAGAACTGACGGCCTGAAGGATCCGGCATGGACCGAAAAAACGACGCTTAACTTGCGAAGCGTATCCGCTTTGAGCTGTAAGTAACATGCGTCGACAAGCACATCGTCACCGACTTTGAATGGATGATTCATTTGTGATCGGTTTGCTTGTGCGGTTATACGAGTCTGGGAGTCAGCTAGACTCTCATATGCGCGCTTCATAATCGCCGCCATGTGGGCTATCAATCGTCAAGAGAAGGACAACGAGTGTCTGGGTGCAACCACAATAGTCGTAGGAAGTTCGCGGGTACACGAGGATGGTAGCCGAGGTCGCAATAGAATGGCGCAACAGCGTGGTTGTACGCAACCTCCGCAATGTCTAAGTGTAAGTCCCACTGCTGGTCATCCCTAAAAAACTTTCAGAGGATATTACCGAGAGTTTTATTGCTGACCTTAGTCTGACCATCCGTCTGAGGGTGGTAGGACGATGAAAAGCGGAGCTGGGATCCGTACACCTCGTTTAGGCATCGCCAGAATGTGCTGGTAAAGCGTGGGTCACGATCAGAAATGATACTCTAAAGTAAGCCGTGATCTCTCACGACTCAGGTGAAGACGATGTTGGCGACCTCGCGAGCGCTAATGCGATAGCGGCACGGGACAAAACGTGCCCGCTTCGTGAAGCGATTGACAACGACCAAAACAACATTATGACCGCGCTCAATAGGTGGGCGGAAGGGACCAATGAAATCCATCGAGATGGACTACCAACGATCCTCGGGTATGGGTAAAGGCTCAAGTAAGCCATACGGAAGGTGATTCGCACTGTTCACCTCCTGGCAGGTAGGACACTCCTAGATGTAGGCTTTAGCATAGTCCTTGGACTCCGGCCAGACGTATAGGTGGCAAACATGAGCCGACGTCTTGTGGAAACCCATGTGAACGCAACTGCCTGGTCATGGAACTCTGCTACAGCCTGGACGCGCAACTGTCCGGTGGAGGGAACGTAGATACGTGGTTCTAGCTGACCAGATCTGCCATGTCAGTACATGAGACCGTTCTCAACGAGGGAGTATGAGGGAACGGTCTTGCCACTCCGCAGTGTCTCGTGGATGACGAGATAATCCGGGGAGTGACGGTACTGAGTGCGATATGTGTTGATCACCGACTGATCAACAGTGGTGATGGAGATGGCAACAAGATGGAGGGGTTCCTGATTGTGATCGGGACGGCGGGACAAGGCATCGGCGACGCGGTTCGTTTCACCCTTGATGGGCTGAGTGGTGAAACTGAACTCGGATAAGTCACGCCACCAACGTGCCTGTCGAGGGGAAAGCTTGGGCTTCGTGAGGAAAGCCCGGACAACTGAGTTGTCGGTGCGCACCGTGAAGGGTGCCCCGTGCAGGTAATGATGCCATTGTCGAGTAGCATAAACTACTGCGAGGACCTCACGTTCATCAACAGTGTAGTTTATCTTGGCAGGCAGTAGCTAACGGGAGTAGAAGGCGATCTGGCAATCCCCAGCACGAGCCTCGATAGTCCTATCCTCTGCGATCGACGGGGTGTAAGTAACGGGAGGACTATCAGTGGACGAAAGTGGTGGGAGGGTAGGCGTCAGTCGAGAAGCAGTGTCAGCAGGACGAGGGGGGAAAGGAGGAACATGAGGATAAGGTGAATTGGGAGGAGAGGGAAACACCTGTGAAAGTACAGCTCCTACTGCAAAATCTGACACAACAGTAGTGACGATGAAGGGGCGATCAAAATCGGGGAGGCGAAGAACCGGCGCACAATCACCGCCTTCTTAAGGGCGTAAAAGGCGTCCTCCCAAAGGGGTGTCCAAAACCACGGCGGGTTCTTCCGGAGGCGGGTGAAGGTAAGGACGTAGGAATACCTAGCGTATCCCCGGATAAAATTACTGTAGTAACTAGCGAGGCCTACAAAACTGCGAAGCTGTTTGGCAGATGTGGGGACGGGCCATCCTGCAATAGGAGTGATCTTCGCGTCGTCCATGTGGAGACCCTGGTCAGACACATGGTGTCCTATGAAGTACACTTTGCTCTAGGCAAAGCGGCACTTACTAAGCTTGGCATAAAAGTCATGCTTGCGTAAGCGCTGTAGGACATGGCGAAGGTGCTTGAGATCGTCTTCTCTTTGCAGAATGTCTAATCTGTGATCCATAGGGCCACCAAAAACAAAAGGCAAAAAGTTAAGGGCCTACTCACACCTACATGGCAGCATCCTATCCGAAGTCTAGGCCGCGCCGCTGAGTTTACAGGCGGGCACACCATGGTCAGGCGGAGCGGCCCGCAATCCGCGCGGTTTAGGCAGGTTGGCCACCAGTTCCCTCACCGGAAAAAAAAAAACAAAGAAATGTGTGAGGGCGTTTATATCTCGTTTTTAGGGGGTCTTAGAAAAAATATAACCCCCCAAAGAAAATGAAGACAAAAAGAAAAAGTGAGAACAAAAAAGAAGAAGAAGAAGACTCAGTAGAGTCAGTAGAGTCACGAAAACGAGTTATAATTACACTGTGGGGAAAGATACAGTTTGCAATTGCACTTCAGGCACCCTACGTGGCCAGAAAACTGGATTGTATACATTGTCTGGACTGCAATTCTACATTGTATATTGGCCCATAGTACAATTATAAGTAATTTTTGTGCCTCCCGTGTAATTCCTCCCCCCCCCCCCCCTCCTCTAAAAAAGGGGAAAGTACGACCCCCTCACGAAAGCAGTTTGTAATTGCATTTCAAACTGTGTTTTGCGAGTTCTTTTAGTCAGGGCCCGAGTTTCAAAATACAGTTGCATTTGTTGCATTTGAAACGGGGGCTGGCCTTTTTTAGCAGTTCAGTCAGGCACGTGGGTCATTTTTTTCGCCCTTTGGGTGCGACGTAGATATCTCGGCTGTGGCCCCTCCTTGCTCATTCCAACTCCTTCACGGAGTTTGCTGCATATCATGATAGCTGGAGAGGCGAGTGGCGAGCGCTGTTAATGAAGGAAGGTGGCGAGAAGATCTCAGATTTGGAACGTAATGGAACGGGCATAACTCCACAAATCCACAAGTCAAGGAAGGAAGCGAGCGAGCGAGAAGCGAGCGAGCGAGCGAGCGAGCGAGAGAGAGAGAGAGAGAGAGAGAGAGAGAGAGAGAGAGAGAGAGAGAGAGAGAGAGAGAGAGAGACAGAGAATGATCATTGGAGATGTCCTGGTGAACAAAGTTGTGGAGGCTCCAGAGAGAGAGAGAGAGAGAGAGAGAGAGAGAGAGAGAGAGAGAGAGAGAGAGAGAAAAAAAACTTGTCTGAAAAGCGACTTTGTGTTTCAGATGTGTGTGTCCCTGCCTATCCGTAAGTCAGGAGCGGCACGAGAGATGGAAGGATCGTACGGGAGATTCGGAGCACCAAAAGCTACTAAAAGTGTGATGATGGAGGTGGATGAATCCCCATCTCCAGCTGTTGATCGAACGCGATATGGCATGGAGGACAATTCTGTAGTAGGCATCGATCTGGGGACCTGCTACTGCAAAGTGGCTGTGTTCCGTAACAACATAGACGATATAGAGATCGTTCCGAATGAGCTCGGAGACATTGTCACTCCTTCCTACGTGGCCTTCCCTAGCGATGGCACCTCCCTGCTAGGGAATGATGCGAAGAGGCACGGCATGAAGAAACCAGACGAGTGCATGTTCGAGGTGAAGAGGTGGCTCTCCTACCGGCAGCGGGTCAGGCCACGGTTTTGGGAAAGGGAGAAAGAGCTGAGGCAGCACCCCACTTTCTGGTTTCAGACAGTCAAGGGCATAAGACGCTAGACCCGGTTTCCGGGATGATCGATCTTCTCTGGTTAATGCTCATGTTGTTCCTCAATCTCCTATGTTCATCATAAGGGACGCTGAGCCCACTTCTCAGCCCGAAGAAGAAGAAGAAGAAGAAGAAGAAGAAGAAAACAGGTGAAGCGGGTGATGCGGAGATCGTTTAATTACTCAGCTGTCTCGGTGGACGCTGACAAGTTTGACAACTGCCCTTTCCGCACATCATATGGTGCTCCCGGCGAGGTCGTTCTCAATGTTCTCAACGATCCCGAAGCAGCAGGCGAGCAACGGTCCTTCAAACCTGAAGAAATTTCCGCCACGCTGCTGAAGAAGATGAAGAAGATCGCGGAGGGCTTTAACAATGGCCGGCAGATCAGAGATGCGGTCATGTTGCATACTTCAATGAGTATGGGCAGAACCAAAGATCAACCAATGTAGGATGAGCATATATGCAGCGGAAGTCTGATAAACGGACTGACTCACATAGACTGACTCACATAGACTGACTCACATAGCATCACTCCACACACATACAATCGTGAGATGGTGGGGTCTGGGCCATTTATAGACGATGCCCAGATCCCGTACACGCATTCACAGATGAAGGGTGGGAGGAGAGACGAAGGAGGTGGGGAGGTAGACAACACCGATAGATAGAGTCTGATAGGTCTCCGATATGGTAGTCCAAAATGTCATACAACAGGATCAAAATGTCGAGGCCCATAGGACATCCATGTCGGAGATACAGAGTCCAAATGTAACCGGTGTCCAACTGTGATGCAGCCGAGTATCAACCTCAACATTCTCCCAGCCTCCAATCAGGTAAGTACCACAGTCTCATATCACAGAAGTCCAACTCTGATCTTTGTCCAACTAGTATAAGTCTCTAGTCTGAAGAAGCAGCAGAAGAAGAAGAAGAAGGATAAGGAGGAGGAGGGAGAGAGAGAGAGAGAGAGAGAGAGAGAGAGAGAGAGAGAGAGAGAGAGAGAGAGCTGACGAGGGAGGGAGGAGAGGTCCTCCGCTCCCAGGTACCTCAGGCGGCAATGGCCGCCGTGCTGGCTCAGTCGCCCTGCTGC
>BFEA01000234.1:1273549-1287764 GCA_003427395.1 Chara braunii
AGAGAGAGAGAGAGAGAGAGAGAGAGAGAGAGAGAGAGAGAGAGAGAGAGAGAGAGAGGTGCTTGAACAGCGAGTATGTGTTTCAGACCTGCGTTTGCCTGTCTATCGGGCTGCGGAAAGCAGCGCCAAGAAGATTGGAAGAAGCATGAAGGTGAAGGTGTCGGACGAGGCCGGCATTCAGAGCAGCAAGCGCCAAGGCCAACTATGACTGTCAATGAATTCCCAGTGTGGGATCGAAAGCGATACGCGATGGAGGACAATCCTGTAATAGGCATCGATCTGGGGACCTCCTATTGCTGCGTCGCTATCTTTCGCAACATCGACGACATCGAGATTGTTCCCAATGACCTCGGGCACAGGACCACTCCTTCCTACGTGGCATTCACTAGCGAGGGCGATTGTCTGGTGGGGGATGCTGCGAAGAAACACAGCATGACGAATCCCAAGGAGGCCATCTTCGAAGTCAAGCGTCTGATGGGGCAATCTTTCAACGACGCAATTGTCCAGCAGGACGCGAAAAAGTGGCCTTTCACAGTGTCATCCGGTCCTCGTGGTGAAGTTGTTCTCAACGTTCCGGAGGCACCGGCGGGCAGGCAAAGCTCGTTCAGGCCTGAAGAAATCTCCACCCTGCTGCTGAAGAAGATGAAGGAGATCGCGGAGGACTTCAACTGTGGCCGGACGATTAAAGATGCGGTCATCACTGTGCCTGCGTACTTCAGCCACAGTCAGAGGAAGGCGACAATGGCCGCCGGGGTCGGCGCTGGGTTAAACGTGCTGCGACTGATGAGCGAACCAACGGCCGCCGCGCTGGCCTACGGTCATCAACGGCTGATACGGAGGGGGCCTGTGGAGAAGAACATCCTGGTGTTCGACCTGGGCGGGGGAACCTTCGACGTGTCCATTGTCACAGTGAAGGCCGGGCCAGATGAAGACTGCAGCTTTGTGGTGAGGGCCACGGCAGGAGACTCTCATCTAGGAGGCTCAGACATAGACCATCGGCTTCTTCAGCATGTGACCAAGCGGTTCGAGAGCCAAGTTCATGGGGTGGATTTACTGACTAACCACAAGATCCTACCAAGACTTAAGCAGGCGGTTGTGGATGCTAAGCATGTTTTGTCTGGTAAGGGGGTCACAGTGGCAAATGTCAATTTGGATTACCGTGAGGATGTCCTGAGCATGAAGCTGGGCCGCCTAGAGTTGGAGGAACTCAACAAGGACCTCTTCCTCCGGTGCGTGATGATAGTGGAACAAGCCCTCAGTGATGCCAAGATGGGCAAGGATGACATCTCGGAGGTTGTCCTGGCGGGTGGATCCACAAGGATTCCGATGGTGCAAGAGATGCTGACGGCATTCTTTGGCAAGGCGCCCATCAAGTCTGTCAATCCTGACGAGGTGGTGGCATTTGGGGCTGCAGTACAGGCTGGCTTGCTGGCCAGAAGCGACAAGTGCGCAGAGGCAAGCATATCGGTACACGATGTGACATCAGCAAGTGTAGGACTGATATGCAGCGGAATGGAGTCAAAGTTTGGTGTCATGGCTGTCGTTATTCCGAGAGACTCTTCCCTTCCCGCCACCGGAAGTCGAAAGTATGTGTTGGAGGACGGTGAGAAGGCAGTCACGGCATGGTTGTATGAAGGAGAACGCGCTCTTTGTAGAAAGAACAGGTTGCTCGGCGAACTGACCATGGACGATTTCATGGGCGGTGAAGCCCCGCAGGAAGCGGCCTGGAAAGTTGCGGTTAAAATAGATGCTCATGGGATTCTCCATGCCACATTAGAGGCTCTTGCACATCACAAGAACATTGGAAGAAAGGTTGAGACCACGGTTACGTGAATACAGATGTTGTGCAGTCTTTGGGTGATGGGATGAAGGCTACGGATTGGTACACACCAGAAGCGAAAGAGGAGGATGCCCGCATATGGGCAGCCGAGGAATCCCGATCGGGACTGTACTTTCTTATCCTACATTTGCGAGCACAGTTTGGGAGTGTTGGGACCAACGTGCACGTCAATGATCTTCGGAAGCATCTGGAGAAGGCTTTGGCATGGTTGAATGGGCTGGAGGGGCTCGTGTCAAAGGAGGAGTTTGATGCAAGAGGTGAAGAACTGGTACGGATTGCGCAACTTACTGGGCTGCGATAGAAGGAAGCCTATTCTCTTATCAATACTTCTTTGCACTTGTCTCTAGTGAAGTAGCAGTTCTTTCAGTGGCTGCTGCTCCATAATTTCACCCCCTCATTCCCTTCCCCAATCTTACGATCTTGCGGCTTGAAAAAAAAGACTCGTGCCTTGAATCCCTCATCTAATCTTGCCATCTTCTACCCAGAGGATGGATGGGTCTCACTCCACTACACTAGAGTTAAGAAAATAGTGTAGAGTCCGCCTAGAGATCTCAGAGTCTAGAAAATAGCAAAAACGTTGGCCTGTTTCCAGTTACGCTAGAAGGGGTTACTCTCGACGGACTCTCTAGCACTCGAAAGTAGAGTCTAGTGTAGTGTGGAGCGAGGAAACCACTGGCCAAATCTGCAAATTAAGAATGAATCTTGTGCCACAACATGAAAAGATACATGGCGCCGCACTACAGCATTTCAATTCCACAAAGTGACACGGCAGCCTGGTTTGTTCAGACAGACTTGCGGTGGACTCTCCAATTTCAGCGCAGTTTTGAGACCAGCACGGGGGACCCTAGAGGAAACGGGCACTGCAAGCAGGGAAACTCTAGAGGACTCGAGAGTGCAGGTCTAGCACACTTTCTGACAGCACTAGACACACATTCTGGAGAGGTTTGTCTAGTGGAAGTGGAGCTAGGCACAACTCTCGGATTTTCCAGAGTCTAGTGTAGTGGAGCAAGGCACATTTCTCGAATTTTTTAGAGTCTAGTGTAGTGGAGCGAGACCCTATGTCTCAAGTGCTGTTGCCCGAGGGGAGCTGGCCCGGAAGAGGCGATGGAGAAAGGAGTCTCAGAGGGAAGATACCATAAAGGGAAAGTGTGTCGATTCCCTCTCATTCTAGAGATTAGGATTGTCGCAAGAGATTCAGAACCAAAGGAATGCGGGTAATACCATAATAGGTACGTGTGTCCATTCTCTCTCATTCGAGAAATTATGAACGATTGTCTTTCTCTGCGGGTTTTGAATTGTGCCCTGCTCTCCTCCTTCCCCACAGCAACGGATACCTTATTACCTTGGGGCTTGAGCCAGGGATCTGTTGGACCGCACTTGCCTTTACTACGAGCTCTATCAGATCGCCGAGATCGGAGGAGATCACCGTCCTCTACCAACGTGAGGTCTCTCGGAATTCTGGATTGATTGCTTTGTCACGCGTTCCATCAAGGCTCCTTTTTTTTTTTCTTTTTCTTTTTAGCTGTAATGGTCGTAAGGACCAACGGACTGTGATACTCCTCTGGATACCCCTGATGGGTATTAGCGGGGTCTATGACCAACACGGGTGTGACTGTGAGCGCGAGTGGGTTGTGTGGTGTGTGGGAGAGTGTTGGCCATAGCCTCTGCTGCTACTCGATGAAGGGTGGGGGACGATGAGAAAGGGAGGCACAGCTACTGGCAGGTCTCGGTCTTTGTGTTAGCCAGACCCCCACTGGCGGCCCCAACCCTATACCCTAACCATTAGGGGCAAGGGGCAACATGAAATCTCCCCTTCACAGAGAGAGGAAAACTATGCTTGCAGGGGTCCCCTATAGATAGTCTTAGGAGTAGGTAATGGAAGGCAAAAGAAACAGAAGTTGAGAGAAGAGTGTAGAAAGAACAGGAATAAAATAAAATAAAAAAAAACAGTTAACAATAATCATCTATAATCTGCAGGGGTACCTTGGGCACCACGTGTTCTGGCCTTTTGGATCTCTTTTCTTTTTTTTCTTTTTTTCTTGGGGAAACTGCTTTTGGGTCACAACTTCAGTTCCAAATAGCCCAGAAAAACAAGGTGTGGCAAAATCAACATTTTCGGAGTTCAAATAGGCAAAAAAAACTTTCGATTGCAGGGGTACCACAGCTGTAGTTCGTATGAGGCATAAACAGCACAAAAACTGTTGCTGCCCTTGGGACCAGACGAGGACGAACCGGGCTGCGGAGCCCTGTGGAAACCAGCTACTAGGACCTGTGGAGAGACCACGATGGAGCCCAGTGGAGCCCACCTAGCGACGCCGCAAGTTCCGTTACCAGTTGACGGCGCGGCAATTTCAAAACCAGGCCCGAAACTGTGTAACCGGCTGAAAGCGCTGAACGTGAAAACGTGCGCGTTCATACCCCCCTGGGCCGCGTTCAATCACGTTCAAACGCGCTGCGGCCCACCTGGCGCGAAAAATTTGAATGCGACCCTGGGGGGCGCGCGCGCGTTGCGGACTACGGGGTGGTGGTGGGCCTCGTTCAACGGACCCCAAAAGTGAAAAAAAAAAACAAACAGAGGCCTACCCTCCCCACCACGTCACCCCCCACCATGTGTAAAAGGTCCTTTTTTTTTTTTCGGAGGTGTGGGGGAATCCCCCCAACACGGCTCAGATGGCCCATGCAGGCTATCTGAAGGGTCCTCGCAGCCATGCAGCGCAGACCCCCCCACCAAAATCAAGGCAGGCAGTGAATATGAAGAAGAGCACGAGCTGGCCGAATATATACTCAAGATTTGAATTCAGGTCTGTGTTTCAGCAGTTATGGGTTGCTCACGTAGCACGTCATTCTCAGGGCTTGGCTGCACTACTGTTACATGCTGCGCGCACACGCGGGCCATTTTTCAGGCCCTGCGTCCTTCAGGCCAAAAGCCTGAATTTCAGGCCGAAAGCCTGAAATCCAGGGCTTACAGGCCCCATGTCGGATCAGGCCGAAAGCCTAAATTCCAGGGCCACAGCCCCTATGTCGTTTCAGACTAAAAACGGCAACAACCTTTTTAGCCTGAAACGAAGGGTCATTTTCGGTCGTTCATCAGAACGACCGGCCCTGAAACTCAGGCACCAAACCAGGGTTTCGGAACAGGCTATTCTTAGCCTGTTCCCCACGCCAGCCCCCGGCACACTTCGGCATTGGCAAGAGCTGCCTCCTCGGCCTGGCTCGCCCTTCAGCAGTCAGGGGGCAGGCCGAGGTAGTACATAGGGACTTCCCATGCACTTCACGGGTAGGCTGTCGGCAGTTGTAGTCTTCAGGATTCGGGAGCAGCACTCTGGAGGGAGCGCTGTAGAGTAGTAATAGCGTTAACTTGTAGTCTTCAGCGTTGGGCGCAGTAGGTAGCTGTAGTCTCCAGCGCAGGGCGCCATAGCTAGATAGTACTAGAGAGAGAGAGAGAGATTGGGCGGAGGCCAGAGGTACTTACCTGCAGCGCCGTTGCTCCAGCTTCGTCTTCGAGGTACCTGCAGCACAACGCCAATATCACAGGTCAGTATTTGGCTCGTAACAGTGAGAGAGAGAGTTCTTCTTCTTCCTCTTCTCAGTCCACCATCTCCTTCTCCCCCTCTCAACATCTGACTTCACTGCATCTGCAGACTACGAGAGAAGACAAGCAGAGCTTGGTGACATCGGATCCAGACTCGACTTTTGGGGACTTTAGACATGGCAACGAGGGATTATTTGGGATTGGTGACAACGACTTGGTGTTGACGACATTCCCATCTCTCTCCCTCCTTTCGTCTAATCCCTTCCTCTTCGTCTGTGTATGTCTGGACCTGGCGCTTTCATCCTGTGTACAGTGCCAGGCTCCTTCACACCTGGTGATGGATACGATGTATGTTTGGTCTGAGTTCAAACATTGATTGGACTAGTTATTAGCATTCTAACATTTTGCTTCACTGCTTTGTACTACGTGAATGAGGTCAATCCCGGTCAGGTCAGTCTTTGTATTTAAGTCTTCCCTGCGTTATTCAACACCATTATGTATGTATGAGAATGCACATTGCTTGTCAAGATTCTATTCGCACCGCATTGTCCATTCGTTCCTTTTCATCACATTGCAGATCCTCGATTATTACGTACATCACGTATCTGTGCATGTAACAGTTGGTATCAGAGCATCGCACATGAATCAGGACAACCTGATCTGACACGTGTGCGGGGACTAAATAGCTGGTTAGTCTTTATTGATTGATTAGAGCACATTAGTTATACCCCAAAATCACGATTTTGACATTTCTACCGAAAATCGATTTTTTTTTTTTTCCTTGGATTTTGTTTTCTCGCTTTTCTGTTGTGGAAAATCGCAATATCGCAACATCTGAAATTCCCATTTTCGTTTTTCTTCTGAAAATTCAACATTTCGTTGTTGAAAATCCGGAATATTTTTCTTTTCGAAAATTTCGATTTCCTATTGCATTTCCCGTTACTTAGAAATTCGAAATATCTTCTTTTCCGAAATTTGTTGTTCTGAAAACGGTACTGGAAATCCCTCCTACAGTATTATTTTCCAAACTGCGAATATTCTCATCTGAATAAATCCGAATACTTGGCATTTCTTTTCGGAATTTTTTTCGCAGTTCTAGGATTCTGTCAGTCATTTCCATAAATCATTTGCAGTCCGAAGTCGAATTTTTTTTCTCTTTCAGTGATCATTTCACACTTCAAGGGAGGTTGGGAGACCTGCTGAACTTGCAAAAATCGGGATTTTTTTTCTCAAAATTTTTTTGCAAAGTTCAAACTTTTCTTTTTTTATTTGTGGCTCCTTCTCTGAGTGTTAGTTGGGCTATTATCCCACCCACCTCTCCCCACCTATGTTGTTGCCATCTCTCGCCTTACCTGCTCTGTTGGTCTCCTCGTACCCCCTGCGGCGACATTTGTAAGTTGCCACGTCAGTAGCATGTCAGCAGGACACGTCAGCAGTGCCACGTCAGCAGCAGGGGATACCACATCAGCAGGCCCCGACCGGGTCTATGCTGTTGCGTTCACATACATGTGAGGATTGAGCCCTCAAGAAGGGGCCTTGCCATGATGTACATGTTTTGGGCTAAGGCCCCAGCAAGCCTAGTGCCCGCCCTAAGTGAAGGCGGGCCAGCAAATCAACAAGAGCCCTCTGTGCAAACATTTCACAAAGTGGGGTCCATACAGTTGCAGCACGCCAGTTGGTTGGGGTGCACCGAGTCTCGGATCTCTGCAAATGCGGGAATCCCAGGGCCTCTGAGTTGGTTAGGCCCTGAGCACATAAACGTGAGGTCGACAATGCATGCTGGATGTAGAGGCCGAAAATGCCAATGGGAAATCGGCCCACTATCTAAATCTGGTCGCAGGCCTTGATGAAAGAGGCGCAACTGCATCACCCGGGCCCCAACCACATCGGGCCAGGGTTCAGGCACTGGGGCCCAGTCGCAGGCTGAAGGGAGGCCGCCCACACGCAACACTGGCATATAGGCAAGCAGGGCGAGTGGGCACGGATCTTGGCCATTGCGGGCAATGTCGGCACGCTGCGCTAATGCGAGCTGCTGCGCTGCGCTAGGCTGAGGTGCAAGACAGGCAGGCGCTAGGCGGTAGGGCGCTGCCTGTGCACAGGGCGCTAGCGGCCATAGCCGGGTTGCCTGAGGGCGCAGGGGAGGTGAGGGCGAAGGTGGTTCTTCGGGGGTGAACGACGTTGTGTGGGATAACAAGGGAGAGTGTGGGTGAAGAAGGAGACGTACCTTGTGGAGGTGGAGGTCGGCATTGGTGTTGACATCATCACTCGCTGGTCGTCAAGTTGTTTGGTTGCTGTCATACTGTAGTTGTAGTGATAGGCTGTAGAGTAGGTAGGGCGCCTAGCGCCATTCAAGAGAGAGCTACATTGGGTTATGCTGTTGGTGTTGCCCTGTTGGGCTTGGACATTGACTCACGATTCTTCTGTATCGTTCTCAAATGGATGGTTACTCGGTTCCATTGTGCTATCTGCTCTTGTTTTGACTACTTGGACTTCAGTGTGATTTTGCAATCTGGATTTCTATGCTTCGTCCATATTCATCTTCCTTGCAATTTGGTATCGGAGCTGGTTTGATTCGCCACTTACCTTGGTGCACTGGCGTTATACAGACTTGGTGCGTTGACGATGCTTCTTCGCAGTTGGTTCTTGTGACGTCAGGCCATATTAGGCGCACAGCCTGGGTCGAGAGGTATGCGCCGGAAGGCTAAGACGGCATTATGCCGTGGTGACAGGCGGAATGTATGATTGGTGATGAAAGCATGCTGATGTGGCATTCGGCTGAGGTGGCACTGCATTGCGTTGTGGGTGGTACCGAGGCCAAGACCGGTCATCAAATGCACACTCAGCTCAATTGGTGAAAAATCTGTGGTTGGGGGCAGCTATCTCCAGGTACGTTGTTCCCTTACCTTATCTACTTTCTCAATCTCTTCGTACCATGAGGAAGTGAGTCCAACTTGAGAGTCCTCTCTTTTCGTGAGGTGTCGTGAGCGCGCTACCTTGAGAGACGACAATCTTCCCGGAAGCATCTGGAAGGAGAAAGGGCGGTGCCTCTGAAGGGCCCTGGTCGAAGCACTGGGTCACTGTCACCATGCCAACCCAATGGGAGTAGGTCACGCATGCGATGGCTGCTGTCCATTTTGGCACTTGCTGTGCTGAATAGAAGTCCTGCCGGGTGTGCCAGCCTTTTATGAGACGCTTACCAGACCGTCTATAAACATTTCTGGTTGGGGACTCGGATTGATTCTGGCTGTGATTGTCATCCTGACTGCGACGTTAAATAATTCCTGCAGAGATGGGGGCGCTCTTAATATTCCTCCTGATCAGCCAGATCAACCAGGTGTAAGGCTCGTTCCGTACGAGGGTAAATAAGAGTGGACTGGCTGGCTTGCTCGACAATGACTTGGGCACAAGGGTGGGCCGACATTGCACACGAATGACACTGCTGCTCATTGATGCTTACTGGTATGTTGGATTGAGGGGAAGGGTAGGTTCTAATTGATGCTCAACTGGAAACACAACCATACCCACTGATCATACATTTGCAACATGGTCTTTTTGTATTCTTGATTAGTTGGTGGACAAACTGCTAACACCTCACAGACAGATTAGAGGACTGGTGTATACTACCATAGCCAGTTCTATCTAATGCTGCTGTAAGTGAGCCAATCAAGATACATCTAGACTATGTTGACAATCTGTTGTGAATGTTGTAGATTGCCATTTGATCGGTAAAGTAGGTGACCTATCGGATACAACTATTTTTAGAAAATTTGGTGCCGGCCAGACACATGCTGAGTTAGGACTATAACAGGGGGTTGTAGTGCAGATACTGTCTGCCTAACTGATGAGTTGATCAGACACCGAAGAGGGTAGAGTTGACAATGTGAGACTTACACGTTCGAGAGCACTTAGGGTCCCGCACGTGTACCAGGCCTTACAACCGGAAGACGAACGACGGATTTGTGCCGAACGCAGAGCCCGTGCACTAGCAGCAGGGATAGCAGCAGCAAACGCAGCAGCTAGAATGCAGGCAGCCGCAGCCAGAGCAGTAGCAATGGCTAACGGCACAAGCTCTGCTGCGTCATCATCTGCATCGTCATCTGCGTCCTCGTCAAGGACCAATGAGACCCTGTTGGGAATGCCTCAAGGTACTTCCGGGGCGATAAGTTCTAGTCAGTCCACATATCAAATGGCGGGCTCGCAGTTTAGCCCGTTGACCCCACGCGGCAGGGAGCTTCTAGAGCTCCAACAGGTCGAGAGGATCCGCCTGAAGTTAGAAAGGGAACTGAAGGAAGCAACCGATAGAGAAAGGGAAATAAAAAATAGAACAGTCAGGCTTGATTCGTTGGAGGCTGACAAAGCTGCTCTAGAGGCATTGGATGAGTCAGTCATGACTGACCAACTGAAAGTGTTGAAGCACAATATGTTGTCATTGCATGCGCACGTGGACAACAGATTGGACTTCATGCAGCACACTCTAGATCAGATCTTGGACCTTTTGTAAAGGCCAGGATTTAGACGAGCAGCACAGTCGCCGTTGCCGTTAACGGCGATGTCAGGCCCCTTTCCCGTACAAGCTGGCACACAACCAAGTGGCACGTCTGATGCCACTGCACAGACTGTTGTTTCTTCTTCTTCGGGTCCAGCGGTGGGTGCTACACCACCGCAACAACCTGTTCCTCAACAGGGACAACCGCAAGGTCAATGGTACCCTAAGACCCCAATGAAACCGCATCTTGCCTTCTCAGGCGAGAGGAAGGACGAAGAACTCAACACTTGGTTGGAACAGTTCCGGTTTGGGTGAAGGCGAAGAGGACCTTGCAAGAGGACGAAGTGGTTACTGCTGCATCTTACCTCGAGGGTAAGGCAACCAAATGGCTAGATGGTATAGTTGCAAAGGCCGGGTATGGACGACGTATGGCGGACTGGGCTCAGTCTATTACGTTAGACCAGTTCTTTGAGATGGTAGAAGCTCGCTGACACAATCCTCAGCAGGCACAAATAGCCACTGATGCGATAAACAGACTAGATCAAAGAAAGTTTAAGTCAGTCAGAGAGCTTACGACTACCATAGAGAGCCTCACCGTCGTTTCAGGCATCAACTACAGTGACCAGTTCATGTTGACTATGTTTGTTAGATGTCTTCCAGAGAACCTCAGGAACTTGCTGGCCAGCGAGGCTCGCCTCGAGTACCATTCGTTTGAGACATTGTCAAGAAAAGCCTTAGACTTAGAGGCTACACTAGGAAATGTTCAACCCTCTCAGAATGATGCGAGGAAGAAGAAGAGTCCGCAGGAATGGAAGAAGAAGGGGGCAAAGTTAATGATAGTTGAGTCAGATGGGACTCAAACAGAAATTGATGAGCTCACAGACCTGCTGGACGGTTCAGAGTATGACGGCGAGGAAATCGCTGAGGGTAGCACCCTCGCCGCAGTAGTCAAGGCTAAGGCGGGTGGCCGAGGAAAGGGCCATCCAAAGAGTCAAGGGAAGGCCGCCTCCAATCAGACCAAAGTGGCTGATTGGGTTAAGGCAGGTCTTGATCAGGACGTGTGGCGGGACTGCCGAGTGCGTGGCACTTGTATAAACTGTGGTGAATACGAACACACCCAGTACAGGTGCCAAAACGCAAAGCTCACGCAGAATATACCTCCTAAGATGGGGGCATCTTCTTCCCAGGCTTCTAGCTCGGGAAACATGTGAGGCCTCAGGCCGGGGGAAGTTTTAGCTGCTTCTACTCAAGTTGAAGTGGATCTGATACCCTCCCCACTTCATGAGAAGGCCATAGCTAATGACTCTTTTGTCACCCCGCAGACTCATCTAGACCAAACTATGCTCTGTATGTTAGATGTGTTTGAAGCCTTAGAAGATCTGGAAAGTGAGTGGTCGAACAAGGACCCTCGCAAATCTTGGGTGGCACTAAGGAAAGGTCCTAGAGCGGAACATTCGTGGTGGAAGTCGATGTAGGAGGCCGTAAATGTGGTGCCTTCATAGACATAGGCTCCACGCGGAATTACATAAGTCGCAACTGTTTGGAAAGGCTGCACCTACAGGACCGGGTACGGTACCTTAGTAGACCTGTAGCATCTACTTTGGCCAAGAAGGAGCGCATGATAGTCACAGAGTATATCAAGGACGTAGTCAGTACCTTGTCCTATGGAGGAGGAGAACTTAATCATAAGATTTCGTTCTTGGTTAGCGACGACTTACCATTTGACATGTTGTTAGGCATGTACTACCTTGAGGTTGCTAAGCCCCAGTTCGACCGGGATAAGAAGGTGCTAAAGCATAAGTTGCCCGGTGGCAGGACAGCCAGATTGACTAAGTTAAAGCAAGTAGCATAATAGATACCTATGGCTGCTTGTGCACATCTGCGTTCTACAACTATTACAAACAGAACCAAGAGGAGGGTATGTACCTTGTGTATGTCTCTAAGAAAGGGGAGGCCGTTAAAACACCCCCAGAGATAGAACGCGTCGTTGCTAAGTTCCCTGATCTTTTCGAAGAGCCTACAGGAGTTGTAGAAAGGGAAGTTGTCCACGCTATAGAAATCATTCCAGGGAGTAAAACCCCAACGGGAAGGATCTATACGATGGCTCCCGCCGAGTTAGATGAACTGCGGCGACAACTCAAAGAGTTGACACAGAAGGGATGGATCTGACCTAGTACTTCCCCTTACGGATCTCCAGTATTATTCGTACCGAAGAAGGGGGGTACGTTAAGGATGTGCATTGATTATAGAGGCCTCAATGCCATCAACGTGAAGAGCTCTACCCCGCATAGACGACCTACTAGATAGGGTGCAGGGATGCAAGTACTATAGCAAGATAGACTTGAAATCCTGCTATCATCAGATCGCTATAAGATCTTAGGACCAACACAAGACAGTTTTTCAGACTCGATATGGTCTGTATGAGTTTGTAGTGATGCCCTTTGGTCTTTGCAATGCACCGGAAACATTCCAGCACGTCATGAATCGGATGCTCCATGACCACTTAGATAATTTTGTTGTGGTTTACCTTGACGACATTCTGATCTTTAGTAAGTCTGTCGAGGAGCATGCATAGTACGTTAAGACTTTACTTTCACTCTTGCGACAGCAAAAGTATAAGGTCAACCTAGAGAAGTATGAGTTTGGTCGCACTAAGATATTATACTTGGGTCATGAAGTATCCGCGGAAGGGATTAGGCCGGAAGATGTGAAGGTGGCTAGTATTCGAGACTGGCCACGACCTCATACTGTCACTGAGGTCACATCTTTCTTAGGAATGTGCGGTTACTATAGGAACTTCATAAAGAACTATTCTACAGTCGCCTCTCCTTGGACAAATCTAACTCGACTTGACACGCCGTGGGACTAGAGTGATGAGTATGAGGGTGCTTTCATGCGATTGAAGCATGCACTCATGAATCATGAAGTTCTCATGGTTCCCGATCCTCAGAAGCCGTTCATAGTGACCACTAACGCAAGCCAATACGGCATTGGCGCAGTGCTGGCTCAGCAGGATGGGAAGAAGTTGAGACCGATTGAGTACATGAGCAAGAAGATGCCATTGAAGAAATTGGCAAAGTCCACCTACGAAAGGGAACTCTATGCTCTCTACAGGGCACTTGTCCATTGGAGACATTTTCTGTTGGGACGGTGTAGGGGCCGTACCCTGAAGGACTTTCGAGCCTCGGTCAACCCCACTGCGGGTCCCATTTGGCTCGACCCGCCCTCGCTCACGCTCAGGGTGCGGGTCGTTCGTCCCAGCGGCACCCCCACCTAGTGCCTTGAGATGGATGGGGGTGGGCCTCTTGCGAGAGGTCTTTACATTGGGGGATGTAGCTCCGCTCTCGCGTCAAGATGGTAGCTCTTCGGCACTCGTGGCGTTTTCTCGATTCAGTTAAGTCTGATCAGGCAATCGCTCCTTTCAATACGCAAGTAGTCCGGGGGGTTCATTGGGATCTCGTCTTCTTACCGTGCGCAGGCCAAGCGTCATCCATTGGGCCACGCACTTTTTCACTAAGCTTAGTAGCTCAAGCCATCCCCGACGGCATCCTTGGGGTGAGGCGGCGGCGCTCGGACTCCTAGCCGGTATATTTTTTTTGCGAGAGCCACTAACATCACATCCACCTACCCAAAACCGCCCTTAGTCTTTCAAGGCGTTGCATTGCACATGAGAGAGAGACACTCCATGCAACCCCACACAAGCCGAGTCCATGCATCAAACACCCGCCCAAGCACCGACCACAACTCAACCCGCATTCATGGCTTAAGCCGGGTCCAAGTCCTTTTCCTTAGCCAATCTCATGTCCTAGTCCTCATCCGTGGAGCCAGCCCCGTCCGAATCGTCCCAAGCTACTCACCTGCGCAAGACCACATAAGACAAATGACCAAGTACAATCCCCATTGAGGTCAACACATCGCCCCTTCCCGCAATCCTAAGTCCCCTTTGCCTTCCAACTCCCCTCATGAGTTCCCTTCCCTTTGCCCGCAAGCAAGCCATCCAATCGCCTTAGTCATGCAGTCCGGGAGGATGGTTGAGTCAAACTGACCTCGTCCAAAACCTGCACCTCTTTCCACTTTCGCAAATATTCTCAATAGCCTCGTATCCTTTCCTCCTTGGTGACACAAGGGACCGGCAGCTCTTCCCTCTCCCTCGCTTTCCACCAAGTGAGGACCAAGTTCCTTTTCGTTTGTCCCCTGGCAATCTAACAGGTGAGGGTAGAGGTTAGTCACATGCCATGGAGGGGAAGGGGTGACAGAAGGGTTAAGGGTTAAAGAATTTCGGAGGAATAGAGGAAGACGGAGGGAGAGAGAGAGAGAGAGAGAGAGAGAGAGAGAGAGAGAGAGAGAGAGAGAGAGA
>BFEA01000234.1:1288882-1314124 GCA_003427395.1 Chara braunii
GGCTATGGTGGACGGGTGTGGGTGACGGAGGAGGGAGAAGGGTTGGGGGTTGTTGGCTATGGTGGACGAGTGTGGGTGACGGAGGAGGAAGAAGGGTTGAGGGAGGTCGGCTATGGTGAGGGTGTGAGTGATGGAGGAAGAAGAAGGGCTGGATAGGTCCGGCTATGGAGGATGGACGTGAGTGATGGAGGGGGAAGGAGGGTTGAAGGTGGTCGGCTATGGTGGATAGGTGTGGGTGATGGAGGAGAAAGGAGAGTTGAGGGTGGTCGGCTATGGTGGACGGGTGTGGGTGACGGACGAGGGAGAAGGGTTGGAGTTGTTGGCTATGGTGGACGGGTGTGGGTGACGGAGGAGGAAGAAGGGTTGAGGGAGGTCGGGTATGGTAGACGGGTGTGAGTGATGGAGAAAGAAAAAGGGTTGGGGAGGTCCGGCTATAGAGGATGGACGTGAGTGATGGAGGAGGAAGGAGGGTTGAAGGTGGTCGGCTATGGTGGATGGGTGTGGGTGATGAAGGGGGAAGGAGGGTTGAAGGTTGTCGGTTATGGTGGATGGGTGTGGGTGATGGAGGAGGAAGAAGGGTTAGGGGCGGCCGGTTATGGTGGACGGGTGTGGGTGATGGCTCGCTTGTCCCGTGGTCCGCGACCGATTCCTATTTTACCGCCCAACTCCCTACCCCTTATGCTTTTCTCGTAGGTCAATGGTCTTGGCCGCACGTGCCCCTCGTAGATTCCCAAGAGAGGAAGCAACAAGAAATGATCTGTCGACACCTTCCCAAGCATCTAGAGCCGCAAAACAGCAATGTGATTAACACCCTACCCGGGGATTGAACAGCGAAGCACCACCAGGTGGGCAGCACCCTACTCATGTACATAGAATAGCAAACTGACAATGTGATCAGCACCCCACCCTGGGGGTTGAACAGCGAAGCACCACCGGGTGAACAGCAACCCACAAAGAACAGCAGAAGAACAATGTGAACAGCACCCTACCCCGAGGGTTGAACAGCCAAGTACTAGCGGGTGAACAACAACCTACCTATGCACATAGAACAGCAAAAGAACAATGTCAACATCATCCTACCCTGCGGGTTGAACGGCGAAGTACTACTGGGTGAACAACAGCCTACCCATACACATAGAACAGCAAAAGAACAATGAGAACAACACCCTGCCGCGAGGGTTGAACAGCGAAGTACTATCGGGTGAACAACAACCTACCTATGCACATAGAATAGCAAACGGATCATATGAACAGCACCCTACCCCAGGGTTTTGAACAGCGAAGTACCAAGGGGTGAACAGGTGCCTACTCATGCACATAGCACAGCAATGAACAATGTGAACAACACCCTACCCCGGGGGCTGAACAACGAAGTTCCACCGGGTGAACAGCAGCCTACTCATGCACATAGAACAACAAACGGACAATGTGAACAACATCCTACCTCTGGGTTTGAACAACGAAGTACTACCGGGTGAATAGCAGCCTACCCATGCACATAGAACAGCAAAAGAACAATGTGAACAGCACCCTACCACGGGGGTTGAACAGCGAAGTACTACCAGGTGAACAGCAACCTACCCATGCACATAGAACAGGAAAAAAACAATGTAAACAGCACCCTTTCCCGGGGGTTGAATTTCGAAGTACTACCGGGTGAACAACAACCTACCCAAGCACATAGAACAGCAAACGGACAATGTGAACAGCACCCTACCCCGGGGTTTGAACAGCAAAGGACCACCGGCTGAACAACAACCTACCCATGCACATAGAGCAACAAACGGACAATGTGAACAGCACCCTACCCATGCACATAGAACACCAAACGGACAATGTGAACAACATCTACCCTAGAGGAATGCTCACCGAGGTACCCCGAGATGAAGCGCCATACACACACTCATCAAGGACAGCATAAAGACAAGATTTTGAAACTCCCTAGGAGGAAGAAACATTACCGACGTATCCCGAAGTGAAGCGCCACACACACACTCATCAAGGACAACATAAAGAAAAGATTTGAAGCATCCTAGGAGGAGAAAACATCACCGAAGTATCCCGAAGTGAAGCGCCACACACACACTTATGAAGGACAACATAAAGACAAGATTTGAAGTATCCGTGGAGGAGGAAACATTACCGACGTATCTCGAAGTGAAGCGCCACACACACACTCATCAAGGACATCATAAAGACAAGATTTGAAGCATCTGAGGAGGAGAAAACATCACCGAAGTATCCCGAAGTGAAGCGCCACACACACACTCATCAAGGACAACATAAAACCAAGATTTGAAGCATCCTAGGAAGAGGAAACATCACCGAAGTATCCCGAAGTGAATCGCAACTTCCCTAAGCTTCCAATTAAGTGAAAACTCAAAGTTTGAAGCATCAACACAAGGAGAAACATCATGAAAATTTCACAAGGTGAATCACAACTTACCCAAGTTCCCAAATCAGTGAAAACTCAAAGTTTGAAGCATCAACACAAGAGGAGACATCACGGAACTTTCACAAGGTGAATCGCAACTTACCCAAGCCCCCAAATCAGTGAAAACTCGAAGTCCGAAGCATCAACGCAAGGGGAAATATTACAGAACTTTCACAAGGTGAATCGCAACTTACCCAAGCCCCCAAATCAGTGAAAACTCAAAGTTTGAAGCATCAACACAAGGGGAAACATCACGGAACNCCCCAAATCAGTGAAAACTCAAAGTTTGAAGCATCAACACAAGGGGAAACATCACGGAACTTTCACAAGGTGAATCGCAACTTACCCAAGCCCCCGAATCAGTAAAAACTCAAAGTTTGAAGCATCAACACAAGGGGAAACATCACAGAACTTTCACAAGGTGAATCACAACTTACCCAGGCTCCCAAATCAGTGAAAACTCAAGGTTTGAAGCATCAACACAAGGGGAAACATCACGGAACTTTCACAAGGTGAATCGCAACTTACCAAGGCTCCCAAATTAGTGAAAACTCAAAGTTTGAGGCATCAACACAAAGGGAAACATCACGGAACTTTCACAAGGTGAATCGCAACTTACCCAGGCTCCTAAATCAGTGAAAACTCAAAGTTTGAAGCATCAACACAAAGGGAAACATCACGAAACTTTCACAAGGTGAATCGCAACTTACCCAGACTCTCAAATCAGTGAAAACTCAAGGTTTGAAGCATCAACACAAAGGGAAACATCACGGAACTTTCACAAGGTGAATCGAAACTTACCCAGGCTCCCAAATCAGTGAAAACTCAAAGTTTGAAGCATCAACAGAAGGGGAAACATCACGAAATTTTCACAAGGTGAATTGCAACTTACCCAAGCTCGCAAATCAATGAAAACTCATAGTTTGAAGCATCAACACAAGGGGAAACATCACGGAACTTTCACAAGGTGAATCGCAACTTACCCAAGCCCCCAAATCAGTGAACACTCAAAGTTCGAAGCATCAGCACAAAGGGAAACATCACGGAACTTTCACAAGGCGAATCGCAACCTACCCAGGTTCCCAAATCAGTGAAAACTTAAAGTTTGAAGCATCAACACAAGGGGAAACATCACGGAACTTTCACAAGGTGAATCGCAACTTACCCAAGGTCCCAAATCAGTGAAAACTCAAAGTTTGAAGCATCAACACAACGAGAAACATCACGGAACTTTCACAAGGTGAATCGCAACTTACCCAAGCCCCCAAATCAATGAAAACTCAAAGTTTGAAGCATCAACACAAGGGGAAACATCACGGAACTTTCACAAGGTAAATCGCAACTTACCCAAGCCCCCAAATCAATGAAAATCGCAGTTTTGACAAGAGGAGGAGGGAGAGAAGGAGGAACAAGATGAAGGAGAAGAAGAAGAAGAAGAAGAAGAAGAAGAAGAAGAAGAAGAAGGGAGAAAGAAGAAGGAGAGAAGAAGGAGAGGATGAAGAAGAAGAAGAAGAAGAAGAAGAAGAAGAAGAAGAAGAAGAAGAAGAAGGAGGAGGAACTCTCCCTCCTCTTTTACTCACCTCTAGCTGGTCTCTAGGCAGTGGAGTCACAATGCTTGGTTCTAGTCTTCTGAGTATGGCTTTTCCTCTCTCCCAAGTCCTCTCCTCCTCCCCTCACACCTCTCCTTAAGCTATGGTAGGTCCCTACTTCTAAGGCTGTGGAGTCCTTCCCTCTAGAAGGGCTAAGGGGACCCGTTTTCAGCCTCTCCTCCTACTTCACAGCCTGAGGGCTATGGCGGACCACTCTTTATGCTCCCTCCTAGCTTCTTGGTCACCTTTCTCAGTCCTACCACCATAGCCAGGCTACACGTTAACTCCGGCCCTCACTCCCTTGCTTTTCTTCTACTCGGACTCTTTCCTAGACTCATTTGGGCAGCATGGACACCTCTCATGCTCAAATGAGAGTTGCGGCCTACACCTCAAACTTATGTAGGCTGGAACAAGTGCACCGCCCAACCTCTAGGCCCCTCCAAGTGCCTTTAGGTAGAGCGAGGTACCCCAAAGGCCAAATTTCCGGTTTTGGCCCATCTGGAGGTACCTCGGCCTCATTTTGGCCAGGTACATGCAGTCCGAGAGGCTGGTACCCTCTCGGACTACCCCTTGGCCTACCCTGGCCTCTTTTCACATGAAAGGTGCTGCCTTTTGGGTACCACTACCCCAAAATGCAGCCTTTGCCAAAATTTGAGGGCCTAGAGGCCTGTTTTCCATCTTTTTCTTGGTCTAGGTCTCCTTTGAGTAGGCCGTTGCATTTTCCCAAGTGACGGCACAGATCTCATCCTTGCATTTGGCTGAGATCAATAGTTCTCATTATTCCGAGTTACTCCAAGCTCTCCCTTGCTTCAAATTAAAGCCTTTTGCTTCAAATTTCAATTTTTTCGATATACCTGGCCCAAACCTTGGGCCAAATTCGAAGTTTTGTCTTGTTCCTCTCTTTGTTTTCCCTCCAATTTGCTGCCAACTCATTTCGGAGCTAGCCGTTTTGTGTCAGCCCACACAAAAACGGCTAGATCTCCTCCTCCACGAGATCAGATCTCAGATCTAAGGCCCAAAAATGAGCCGGCCAACTCACATCAGCATTTTTCTTCATTTTTGTTGCTTAAATTCAGATATTGCAGAGATAATGCCTCAAGGACCTTATCTCTGCAATCCGGACTGCCCTCCTAGGATCTAGGAGGGATGAGGTCATCATTGAGACCTGCCAGTCCCTATTGCTGCAGTCGCAACCTGGCGGCACATTTTCCTCCACCCATTCCTCCTCCTTTGTCTCATTCTCCCCCTTTTTCTCACCTTTTCCTCTCCTTCCACTTTTATTTTTGTCAGGACAAGTGTCCAACAGCTATTTCTCCTCTTTCTAGATGTTGGACCCTACCCAAGGTTTGATTTTGCAGCCGGCATATGGCCGTTTCACCTTGGACTGCAGTAGTGGCACCCCCAAGGCCAAAAGGGGCTCCTTTTTGCTGCCGCCGCTTCCAGTTTTGAGACCCCCTTGCTCCAATTTCCTCCGGCCAGCCCTTTTTCCACAAGGAGCCATCGGAACCTCGTTTTTCTTGGCCTGGCTGGCTCGGGAACAACCTGGACTGCCGGTCGGGCCCCCTCACTGCCACTGCTCCTTCTCTTCCCCCTCGACACCTCCCGTCGGCGCTTGCCACGGCGGCACTTAACGTTTCATCCCGACTCCCTGGCCCGGACGGGTCCCGTCCCCCTGGTGTCAGGTTATTTTATTTTTATTGCTGTTGCACTTGATCTAGGGTTCCTTTGGGTCGCCCCAGGTGCCTTTCATCTTTCCCGTCTCACGCCCGTCTTCTCTGTTCCGTTAGCAACTTTCGTCAGCACCCGACCCCTCCTTTTTTTCTTATTGTTTCTGGTCCCCCCCCCTATTTTTCCGGCGTCATCCCGGTTGACGACCCGCTCTCGCATGTCCTCCTCCTTGGGCTCGTTGCCGATTATTCTGTCGACTGCTCCGGCCTTCAGACCCGTCGGCGGCTCCCGACACTTTATATCGTCGATACCCGTCCCGCTAGTGGTTTCGCTGGTGCCAACATTTTATCTAGGCCCACGCGGTCCGCGACACTTCGGCCCGCTTACACTGCGTCTTTTCCCTCGGTCTCACGTGGTTCTTGGTACTCTGCCCCGTCGGCACCATGCCGTCCCCTGGTCCCGAGTGGTCCCCTGCACTTCGTCCTGCCGGTACCGCCCCGTCCTTCGATCTCATGTAGTCCCCGGCACTCCTGCCCCGCCCGCACCACGTCTTTCCTTGGCGCCCCTGACGTCCTTCTGCCTTATAGCGATTTCCGCTCCCCGCTCCTATTGCGTTCCGCACGCTATTCCGTTTCGGGTGCCGGTTCCCACCTAACCTGCAATCTCCTTAGTTCTCCTGCCGTCGTGTCGCGTCAGCGCCTTGCGCCCTGTCCCTTCCTGCTCTCCTTCCTTCCCTTGCTGCACACCTCCTATGTTGCTGCCAACTTCCCGGCGGTCCTCCTTCGTTCTTGGGGGAAGAGCTGCCCCTTGCTACCCTCTCACAATCCCTCGCCGCTTCCTGTTTCGACAATTCCTTTCTATTTTGGCGGTTCTGACGACTTCTAGGCAGCCTCTAGCTTCCTACTGCCTGTGCCCACGTTTCCGCTCTTTCCGGCATTCTTGCCTCTGGTTTTCTCTGCCGTGCACAAATTGGTCATATCCAGTCTCTCGAGTGGCGGGAAATCATTCGCGACTCACTAGTCCCGACATATTCCCCCCACTCATTCGCCATATCCCCATCGCGCACCAATCCATGGTCAGTAGGGATTTTGGAGTGACAGACAGACAGGGTGGGATGGGTAGTTAGCTTGCCAGGGTTCTTTTTGTCTTTCCCACTCTTTTCTTAGGTCCTTCTTTAAGTTTCCGCCCTTGGGGCGGGGGAGGGTATGRAGGGGTCAAGGTTTTTGTTTCGGGTTTCCTTTGGATTGCGTGACGTCCCCAAACTCAATAATGTCTTTGTAACGAGCACGTAACACTCTCTGTGCATCAACGTCCGTCTCACAGCTGTATCTCTTTCTCACAAAAACTCCCAAATACTCGAGAGTTTCCCAACAGTCTCCTGCATTATCCTACAAAAGAGAGGATGACGAGCCCATCACCCTTCCCAGGGACCGAGGTAAGAGGGAGATTTTGGCGGCGAATGTCACATGGATCGTCCGCCATGGCTTCCTTCAGGTGCGAGCTAGCAGCACGTCAAGGGTTTTAAGCAGCTCGATGTCTCTTTCTTTCTTTCTTTTCTCATCAAGTCGTTTAGCATTACCCTTTGGAGGGGTCTGGCCACATATATGTCCTTCAGCTAGTTTTTTCATTGTACGTTATTTCTCGCTCTCAACAATGTCTTGAAGGTTGCATATGTAATCTCAAATCTATCTTCCCATTTCATTGAGAAAATATTCTCGAGAAAAAATCATTTTGGCTTTGTCTCATTCATTACTCTTAGGACATCCACTTATTTTCAATACAATTTTCCTCTCCCCAAAGCTCAGGCATAGCTAAATCGACGTGCATCCTTCCCAGGTCATTCCTCCCGGCGTTTCTCATGTCCTGGCAATTCCGTATGCATATCATCCTCTGCCTTTTCTTGCTCTTTACTTAATTGACTCTCCATGTGCAATGTTTGGCTCACCCCTCAGCCACTTCTCATCTTTTCAAGCTTATACGAGCCGATTACACAGCCAGCTCTTAGTCTGCCAGTTCCAGTTCATACCATATCGTTTGCTCAAGTCTTTTCTGCATTGGCGTCTTGCCAGGACCCCCCTTTTCTCAGGCCCATGCAACCCAATTACAAGTCTTTTTCTTTTCTGGGTGTCTTGCCAGACCCTGTTTACCATGTCACTTGCTCACGTCCTTTCTGTCCTGGGCGTCCTGCAATACCCCATTTTCTTAGGCCCATGCAAAGCCAATTACAAGTCTTTTTCAGTTCTGGGTATCTTGTCAGACCCTTTTTTTCTCAGGCCTATGCAAAACCAATTACAAGTCTTTTGCATGCGTTTTCATTGGTAGATGGCACACCTTCTCCCCACTCAAAACGCGATTTCCCCATCGCGCGACTGGTTCTCACTCAGAGGTACGCAGCCCTTTGGCCCACCAACCGCAAGTCAAGGATACAAGCCCACCTGCTTCACAAAGGAAGAGTGATCAGTTCTTCCCCAGCGGACGACGCCTTATCCTTCTACCCGGTCCGACCTTTCTTCTCTTACGTGGCGAGCACCAATACTGAGGTTCCTCCTCACTTCCGGCAGGCAGGTCCAATCCGAGCCTTCTAGGGTCTCGTCTAGCCGTAAGAGCGTTCCACGCGAATCGTTCCTCCCGAGTGGTAATTTTCTGGATTCCGGCCTCTTCCTTTCAAGAGAGTTGATGCGCTCAATCAGTCCGCGGGTGCAGTTACGAAGACCACGCAATTAGTCCCGAAACGGTTGTAATGTTCCGGCAGGGCAGTGTCAATGCCCCGTGGTGGTGGCGGACTCCACCCGGTACCTCGCCCAGCCTCTCCCCTTAGACAGTGCTGCCCAACTTAGCGCGGGCAGCCGTGGTCTAACCCAAACGGCCATGCCACCCCTCTATGACATGGCGTGTGGTTGGAGAGTAGCAAAATAGACTAGATGAGAATGGTTTTCCAACCCATTTGGCTCTCTCGCCCTTTGACGTTTAGGCATTCAACAGGAGGCGCAGTTGGAATTCCCCGACTAGAGCTCATTGTCGGAGGTGGTTCTGGACGTCCCGCACCGACCCAAGTGGTAGATGCCTTAGTCCTTCAACCCTCATTATCTTGAAGAAGGAACAGGTCGCGCTGAGACTTTTCCCTCAAAGGGATAGAGGTCTTGGGGTCGTGGTGCGTGCACCAGTATCCCCCTCTTGCTGAGGCCAAAGACTAGATGAAAAGATAAATCCATTTCAATGCTCTTTCCAAATCCATCTCAAGTTGCCTAGGGTCCCCTGTTTATGCAGTGCAATTTTCAATACTCAATCCAATTCCAATGCTCTGTCTCATTCTCATGCTTAATCTCAGTCCAATGCTCAATCTCAGTCTAATGCTCAATCTCAGTCCAATGCTCAATGCAATATCTCTTCCAAGGCTAAATCCAATATCCTTTCCTGGGTTTAGTTCTTTCCAATCTCTTCTCCAAGGCTCGGCTCTTTCCGATCTCTTTTCCAAACTCAGCTCATTCCAATTTCTTTTCCAAGGCTCAGCTCTTCCAATACCATGCATCTCAAGCGGCCATGCAAGGGGACCCCAGTGCCAATTCCAAAGAATGGTCTTTGTCAGGGGTCATTCCGAATAACCTGGTTAGGGTCGTTCTTTCCAATTCCAAGTCGAACAGCCTGGTTAGGACCATCCTTATCCATTTCAATTGGGCAGCCTGATTAGGGCCATCCTTATCTATTTCAATTGAACAGCCTGGTTAGGGTCATCCTTGTCCATTGCAATGTTAGCGCCCGAGGGGGTGGGCCTCGAGGACACAGATCCTATCTCGTCTCGGGGGTTAGAGGGCGGCCATCGTCTTGGGTTTTTACGCATGCTTCTTCCTTTTCCTCATGTCTTTTGTCATTCTCACATCTATCCATACATCCGACTTAGCATCTAGTACTCAAGTTGAGGCTCGCGGCCCCAAGCAACACTAGCCCGCCTGGCCGTTCAACCATTACAAGGGGTGTTGCATCATTTCAATGTTTCCCTGCCACTTTTCTGACTTCTCATATACTTCTCAATGCTCTGGGATTGCCTGGGGTAGGTTGGATTAGGCTCCTAGGGGAGAGGGTGCCTCTCTACCCATAGGTCCCCTAACCTCTCACAAGGACTCGTGGAGCGACTCATTCAATCATTAGTACTCAATTTCAAAAATAAAACTCTTGCCATGACTGCATCTTCCAATGTTCAAGAGTTCACATGCCCCTGCCTATTTCCTCGAGGCAAAGTCAATCATCCCCAAAGTCCGTTTCTTACTTCAAAAAAAAAAGTTAACGTCTTCCCCAAGGAAGCGAATACTCATACAAAGTAGCACAAGCCTCTCAACCCCCAATAGTTTCTTCAATCCAAAAAGTAGTTTCATTAAAGTCCTTCCCAAAAAAGGAGGAGACAAAGTTCGAATGCAACGACAACATTACAGACTCGCCTCATCTAGGTCCCCCTTGTTTTCCCCTTGCTTACGCTTAGCTAACGCAACCCGTCACAGTTCTATATCTAAGTGCACTGACCCTTATGTATTTTTCCGAAAAGCAACGACTTACACGAGGTAGCACCCATTGCTCGGTCTTTAGTCAAAAGTTGCCTCATTTCAGTCTATTTGGCAGAGTTCAAATGCGAAATTCAAAATGGCAGTTGTCCCTGCCCAGGTACCAACCCTTCCTATCTTCTAGTTACCCCCCCTCCCCATTGCGCCTGCTATTCCCCTAATATTCAGGTGGCATGCGTTGAGCCTCTCTCCTTACGCGATTCTCCCCTTCTTGCTCCATTTGCCTCTTTACTTCTTGGAAATGGAGGAGTGTCTGTTCTATAAAGAAGGTTGTTGGGGCTAAATCCTCTCCCCTGCCCAACTTTTCCCTTGCCTTCATGATCCACTGGTATCGCAAGATAGTACCCCATTGATCGAACCAATCACTGAACTCATATCCGAACTCTTCTATCCATTTGTCTTTTTTCCCACCCGGCTGCTCCCTTCTTCCCCGTTCTTCTCTTGTGGGTGTTGTTACCTCATCTTCCTCCTCATCGCTGGTGAGGTCGATAAATTCCACGGGCACGTCCTCGTCTAGCCTTGGTCTTTTCCCCGGGTTCCTCTCTTCCTCATTGCTAGTGTCGCTTTCCGATGGGAGGACTATCGGCTCCCCTTCCTTTAGTGGCGATGATCCCCTGGTCCCTTGCTTTCTCCCCCCTATTCACAACCAAGTTGTGATCAAATCTCACGTACAACTTCCTTTTCCTGGAGCTCGATTGTCCAGCCTGCCTTGACAACTGTCCCTCAGTAGGCCTGTTGATGGCGTTGCTGTCGTTTTCATTTCCAAATTCTATTTTTGTCGTTTGTTTGCTCCCTGCCTGGTCCTGTTCATGCATAATCAATCATCACAACCCCCTCCCCATATACTCACATTCCTTCCCATCCCCATTTGCGGATTTGCCAGCATTCTCAGAACCATTGCTTGCCCTCGCGCAGTTGGTGATCCCGTCCCTCCTTTGTACCCTCGACACATTGTCCCAACACGTAGGTGCCCCATGTAGGCAGTCCACATCATCACCCCACAAAAACTATGGTACATTGTCACCGCCCATAAATACCTCGTGTAGACAGTCCCCAGCGTTACCCCACAATACACTGTCCCATGCTCCCAGACCCAGTCACAGTCAGCCCAGGCAGTCTTCCCACGTTCCACAAAAGTCAAGACACACAAAACGAACAATCCCTGCGGTCATGATCACTTCCACAGGGAGGCGTTCTAGAACTTATAGCCAGCGGCCCACCTTTCAGGCTCTCAATCCCCCAGTTTCCCTGTCCTGGGCTTCTTGTAGCCACTGTTCCACTGGATCCCTGCTAAAAAATCTGACCAGTCTTTGTCCCGGAAATGGCCTTCTTATGCTAGTTCCATCAAGATCCTCAAGTTCAAATGTGTTCAGTCCAACCCGCTTAGCGATCCTGTAAGGCCCTTTGAATCCTTTTCCCAGCTCCCCGGACCATGTGCTTTCAAGAGTCGAGTTCCTAATTAGCACATTTCCCCCCACCTGGAGTGACTCCTTCCGAATGTTCTTAACCTGGTCCCATCTTGCTTTATCCCTCATTCGGCTATCCGTCACACGATTGACTTCTTCCTCGAGTGCCTCCTCATTTCTGGCGACTTGCTGGCAATGTGCGGTGATTAACTCTTTCGTGCTCAAGTGTGGGTCGTCATCTAGCCTGTTCCAGATAAGGACCAACGCTTCTATCGGAAAATCGATCTCCCTTCCATACCAGAGTTCTGCTGGAATACATCCCGTTATTCTTTTTGGCGTCATGTTCTCGGCGAAGACTGCTTGTTTGAGAAACCGTGACCAACTTCCCAAATTATCTGCTGCCAACTTTGCGTTTGTGTTCTTCAAAGTCCGGTGACCCCTTTCTACATCTTGCTTTATTCCTCATTCGGCTATCCGTCACACGATTGACTACTTCCTCGAGTGCCTCCTCATTTCTGGCGACTTGCTGGCAACGTGCGGTGATTAACTCTTCCGTGCTCAAGTGTGGGTCGTCATCTAGCCTGTTCCAGATAGGGACCAACGCTTCTATCGGAAAATCGATCTCCCTTCCATACCAGAGTTCTGCTGGAATACATCCCGTTGTTCTTTTTGGCGTCATGTTCTCGGCGAAGACTGCTTGTTTGAGAAACCGTGGCCAACTTCCCAAATTATCTGCTGCCAACTTTGCGTTTGTGTTCTTCAAAGTCCGGTGACCCCTTTCTACTGGTGCATTTGCCTCAGGATGGTAGGGCTCGGTGATCTTGATTGGTACACACAGTGTCTTAAGCCTGTTCAACACCTCCTGCTTAACGAATTATGTCCCATTGTCTGCTATAAACCTGCGCACGAAGGGGTGCCTTAGATAGAAGTCTTCCACCCAGTCGGCCACTGCTTTTCCTGTCTTCCTCTTGAGGGCTATGACTTCTACATAGCCACTAAGATTATCCCTTGCATCCAAGATGTATCTAAACCCATGCATCGATACGGGCATAATGGCAAAATCAAGGTGAACAAGGTGTCCGGGTCCCAGTACCCTAGTGGGTCTAAGGGGCTCGTAGACTCGTATGGAGCTCCTCTCTTGACATATTAGACACGTCTGACAATATGCCGCGACCATGCTTGCCATTCTTGGCCAGAAGTACAGGGGCACGATCTTTGCAAGTGTTCCCTTAGACGACTGGTGATCTCGAGCTAGCCCGTCATGCATTGCCTGAATTACGTTCAGCTGCCTAGACCTCCCACACACGACGCGCCTAGGCATCATCCCTTCCTCTTTCTTGAACAGGTGGCCGTTTCTTAGGACATACTTTTCGACTTCCTTCCTCGCCTTGGGACTGATTTTCGTGGGTTGTTTGTTCTCTACTAGCAATAGACCGATTTCTTTGAAAACGCCCTTATACATTTGTATGAGGAAGAATTCCTGTTCGTTATGTTCCGCACCCTTCTCCTCCCGAGTGAGGTTGACTAGGTACAGACACTTCTTCTGCGCCCAGGTTTCGGCCAATGTCATTACGGCGTCCCGTCCCCCTTCCACGGTCATTGCCATCAATTCCTCTTTGGCCCCTACTTTTGCTCCCCACGAGTCTTTTTCCTCTTTACGCCTGACCGTGGTGACTGGTCCTTCCCTGAGTTCTGCAACTACAGGAGGTGCGCCCTTTTCCAAGGTCTGAATCAACAATTGTCCTGTTGTAAGTGCAAGATCTGTCATCTCATTATCTACGATAAGGGTCCCTCCTTCGTACTCCAGGAAGGCGTCAATTGGTTCTGCGTCCTCTACTCCTTCTGGTGTGATACAAACCCTGCTCAACCCATCTGCCCTATTTCGAAGCCCTGCAATTCGCTCGACCTTATAGTCGAATTGCCATATGAAGCCTATCCATCTGCCAACAGTCGGGTCTATGGGCTTGTAGATCTTTAGGGCTCGGGCAACGTTGGTGGGATCGATCCTTAGGATAAATCGCCTCCGAACAGGTATGCCTGGAAGGTCTTAAGACAATGCAGGATTGCTAAAACCTCCTCCTTAAACTGCGAATACCGTCGTTGTGCTAAATTCAGGGTCCTACTTTCAAATCAGATTGGTCTTTCTTTGCCCTCCTCGCTTCTCTGTATCAGTACTCCTCCCACTGCCAATGGTCCCCCGTCTGTTTCTAGGATGAAGGGCCGTCCTACCTCGTCATTGAAACAGGGTGCTGCTAACGTGACCTGATCGGACGACAGGATGTCTTTCAGTGTCTGGGCTGCCTCTTCCCTATCCTCGGTCCAATCCATAGTGCCACCTTCCCTAATCATTGCGCGGATGGGTTCTGCTATCTTTGCGAAACCTTTGATGAAGATCCTCCAGAACCCAACCACCCCTAGGAAGGCTCGTACTTCCATCGTGGTTCGCAGGGGTGTCGGCCACTGAGAGATCTTATCAAGCTTTGCTGGGTCGGGTATTCTCCTATAAGCTCCACAGCGGAATCCCAGTATGGTTACTTCCGGGACGGCCAGGATGCTCTTGGGTCCGCTTGCAGTAATGTTGTAGACAAGGAATCGCTGGAGTAGGTCCTTAATATCTTCCAGGTGGTCCCAGACAAACTTTCGTACGCCTGGCTCGACCTCCGTCTCGTCCTTGTACCTTGCACCTTTTACGGGATTATCATCTGTATACGGTTCACACTTTTCCGGAAACATATCCCCTGCGACGGCGAGCATCCTTCTTTGCACCTCTGCTACTGCATTTGTAAAACCCATAGGGGTCACTTGCATCTGCAGCTATCCTACAGGGGTGTGCATTGCGGTGTACGGTCTATCCCTCGCATCGAATGGCAACTGATTATATCCTGAGTACAAGTCTACCAGGGAGTAGATACTCCGCCCCGCATGAGATTCTGCCAACAAGTTGGCATGTGGAAGCGAGTCTGCGTCCCTAATGGTTACCGCATTGAGCTTCTGAAGGTCCTGGATCCACCTGAGCGTCTTATTGGGCTTTCTGAACACGAACCACCCCACGAGAGAATATATCTTAGCTTTAAGCAGGTCGGTGACCTCCGCTGCTATCCCAAACTCATAGGCGGGCCCTTTATCATTCCAACACTTGTGTTGTACGGTGTGGATCCTGACAGGGGGAAGTAGCTTTGCGTCCAATCGCCCTTTCTGATGATCGTTGAAAGCGAAGGCTAAATGAAACTCCTGGCATGCCTTTCTTATCATCTGAGTTTCTTCCGCTGTTAGAAACCCTTCCACTCCTATTTTCATGGTATCTGCTACCTCGTCTGGTATGCGGTGCCCTTCCATTGCGCGTCTCTCCCTTATAACCCGTAGGATCTCCTCCTCTTTTTCCATGGCCTCTTCCTTTGATGTTTCTACTGGGATCGAGACCGGCTTGGCCTTCTTTCCTACATGTTTGTATTTTCGCACACTGCCTTCTGGGATCATTCTCCTAAAAAATGAACGGTCGGGATCGGCCTTGCTACCTTCATGATACGGGGCTGAATGCTAATTATCTTCCCATTCAGGCAGTAACCTTTTCGAACCTCATCCTCAAACTTGACAAGCGCTGTCGGGTCTACTCCCACTTTGTGGTACCTGATTGCCTTAACAAGTTGCAACAGGTCTGGGATTTCGAGCGCTAGCTCGGGGGTCTCGTTACGACCTTCCTTTGGCTTGGGCTGGCTGGCCCCAAGTTCAACTTCCTGCTCCTTTTCCGCCACCATAACCCCAGAGGCTCGTCCTCTGGCCTCCTCTTCTTTACGGACAGACCCGTCTTGATCCATTCCTTTTTACTAAAAGCCTCCTCGATCATAATTTCTACTCTTTCCCTCATGCCTTCCATTCGTGTGAATGCCCCCTTTCGCGCACTTTCTTCGAATGTTGGAGACCAGGTTGCCAATTTGCCCTTCGGAGGTTCCCCTCTGGTCCCAAGAAGTCGAAGGAGTTCCCCGCGGCCGGTCACTGGGTCCTCAATTTCTACCATATATGTGTCGTCATACAGGTGCATTCCTATCATTTCCACATTGGCACACCACGATCTCCCGAGGATTACGTCGTGATCTATTTCTTCCATCACGGTCATCTGCTGAAAGGACCAGATGGATTCCCGGATTCCCGCCCTAACTGCACATTTGGTGACATACCCTATGAAAGGAATTTCGCCACCGGCTCCTCGGATACTCTCTATTACTTCCTTGTTTACCGTGCACCCCGTGACTGTTGTGAAATCTCGTCGTATGAGAGTGATTTCTGCTCCGCCGTCCACTAACGCGTCAGTGTGGTGAGTTCCGATTTGAACTTTAAGTTTTCCAACTTGTAATGCATGAAAGCTAAGCTTTGTCCCAGGTGGTGCCCTCATGACTTCGCCACCTTCACGATCCGGTAGGCTTAGACGGATGTCCGCAAAGGCTTTCTCCAGATCTCCCAGGCCCCCTGAAATGCTTTGGAGGTTGGAGACTCCTTGTGGCGCCTCGGCCTCCTTCGTGTCCTACTCTTGCAGTTCCGGGGCCTCCTCTACCTCTACGCGCTTACGCGTTAGCAACTGCCTGAGTCCTTTAAGCAGCCTTGGGCTGGCTTACAGCATGGTCTGAAAAGACACCGATACCATGGTACCCAGTAGCTTACTCAAGGTGCCATCGATTTCAGGCGAAATCAGGATCGGAATTTGATACCTGAACTTCTTTTTTGCGGTCGTAGCCTTGTCTACCGGTTCATCCTCCCTTGGCTTCCCATAGACCTTCTCTTGTTCCCCGACTTTGGTCTCTTGCTGGCCCGTGCTAGTCCCTGCGAGTTCCTCCATTACTGTATCTTGAATAAGCTTCTTTTCTGCGCCGGCCCGGCGAGTGGTGATATTTACCCTATCCTGGTCATTGCCTTCTAGGATAAAATTGGTCTGTGGTCCCCGTCCCCTTGGCTGGTCCCAGACAATGTCGGCTATCGGCTCTGCTTCTACGGCAGCTATCTCTAAGTTATTCAGGAGGATGACGGCTCGCCGCATCCCTCCTGGCAAGTTCCAATTGACACGCTCCCCCCTGGGTCCGAGGATCTCGCCTTTGAGGGACCTACTACACCTCTGCCCCTCGATATCGTGATTGAGCCTCGGACAGGCCCGTACGAAATGCCCGATCATGGTGCAATACTTGCATTATTCGTTGGTCGGGTCCCTCTTGCCAAACCCCAGGTTTGCTAAAGCTGCTGGAACCACGGCCTCTTGGGGCGGGAGGGCGGGTCGGGACACTTGAGCCTGCATTACTAACAGCGCATTTTATATTCTGTCCATCTTGCTGTCAACCCCGTGCGCCCATTCGTGCAAGCTCTCTATCCCCTTCTTGACCTTATCCCCTGTCTTCCTGGTCAGATCTATGACCTCCCCTTCCTTAAGTAGGGCTAGTGTCTCTGTTACCACTGTCTTTTCCGCAAGGTCTGTTACGGTGCTGAAGTCCACATGTCTCGTGTACTCAATCTAACTGGTCTGCTGGTATGCTGACAGAATCTTATCCTTGTCAAACTCTGAGAACTGCCTGAGGAAGTATTTACTCATTATGCGGTCCTTTACCCCGGGAATTTGCAGAGCCACTAACGTAAATGCCCTTAGGAAATCGTTGTAGGTTGCATAGTTTTTCCTCTGAACTGCTGCTAATTCGACCTTCGTTGCCATTTTTTCTGCCTTCAGGTATTTCCTCATCATCTCATTCCTAGTTTCTTTCCAGGATCCACTGGAGGTGACGATGGCCATAATGTCCCTTCCCAAGCTTAGCGACACGTGTTGCCCTAGGTGCTCAATCTTTTGCTCTTCCGTCCATTTCAGTAAGGCTGCTAGGTTCTCATAGTCTATCAGAAACTCCAAAATGTTTGCCCCGTCGAACGTGAGTTTCTTCTTTGCGTCTGCAAGGTACCCTTGGTTTTTGTTCAGTGCCCGGTTAAGGGTGGTGACTATCTTCTTGAGACCACCTTCGGAGTTACCCGCTTCCCCAGCTTCATTGGTCCCTTTCTCCTCCTTGCTTTCCCTCTGCTTCTCCCTGGTTTTCGGTGTTCCTTCTGGATCAAACCATCCTAGCACCCCTTCCCTAAGGCTCCAGAGTCCGTCGCACGCCCCTGTTACTTTCGGCGTGGCTGGCAATCGGTTAGTGCCGCTGTCGATGGCAGGCGGTGTCATAGCGTTTTCCGTCCCCTCCGCCGGGGGGTCATTCTTGTCCTTCCCCTTCTTACTAGGCGTTCCTTTGTGACTATTATCCTTCCCCTCATACCTGGCCTCGTCCTGACCGATCCTGCGTCCCTCCGGCGACCCTGCGCCCTGGGGGTCCTCCTCATCCTCGGCCATCATCTGCTCTATAAGCCTTGCCTTAAATTCTGCGGTCTGCTTTTCTATTTCTGTCATTCTACGATTGGCATCCGAGACTTTTGTCTTTTTAGGAGTGACTCCTGCTGAGTTCCGAGGGCTTGTTCTCATATCGTTTCCCCCTTCCCTGTTTTCCTGAGGTCCCCTTTTGCTACCCCCGACTTTACCCGAACTTTTTCCAATTGAGGCATCCTTTCCGTCTTCTCGGCTTCCTTCCAATTTGGCTGACTCTCGACCCTGGCTGATCCCTCGTTTCGTTCCGTATCCCTATTCGTGCCCTGATTCCCTCCGCTCTGCTGGTCATCGATCCCTTCCTCAGTCGCCATTTCTTTACCTAGCCTGCACATGGCGAAAAGTTTTTGAGAAAAAGTAGCCGGTTGTTCATAACTGCCCTAGTCCCGGCCCTAAGACCTGCCTATTCCCATGTTTTCTTGCGTCTTATATTAATCGGCCCGACTCTCCCAACTTTTCTTTCCCAGGGCGTGCTTCAGGTTTTTTTTTCCCGCCGGGGGACTTGCTGTCGCTGCTTGGCATTTTATCACTGCCGCGCTTTGGCTCTTAGGGCGGTGTTTGAGCCCAGTGGCATCCTTATCGAGGGTGGCCCTTTTGGCTTTTCGACCTCCAAATGCCCCAGAGTTTTCAGGTGCCGGTGGTCTTCCTATTTCCTCCTTGCCGCGCTATCGATTCGGACGGAACTCCAACCACTGCCCCCTTTATTCACTGATGGCCTGCCTACTAATCTTAGTACCCATTCTTAATTTCCCTATTTCTTTCTGACGCGTTTTCTCATGCCGGTCCCTCAGGTCTGCCTTGCTCATCCGGTTCTTCGAACAGATCGGTCACCCCAGCAAGATAGTTTTCTCCCATCTCTATTTCCCTAACGATTATTGGTTCATACTCCTCAAACGCCAAGCGAGGCAACCCAAATATCAAAATTTCAATCAGGTCAAGTAATTCCCAAGCCTGATTACCCCAGAACGGTCCATGCCTGACCGACACATCGTAAAACATCCCCGTTGTCTGTGGTCGAAAGTGGTGGATCTAGACCATGGTCGAATCCACTAGGTCCCTAGCCCTCTTAAGGCTACCAAATACCAGGTCCACCATGAAGCGGGGGACTCGGCACCTCAGCCCTGTCATTGGGGCCTTAAACTCTCGCCAACCTCCTACTTCCACCCGGGTCCTCAACCCCACATTCCTCCTCCCTCGCACTTCCTGGCCTACTCGGGTCAGTACCCTAGTAGCCCTTTGAAAGATTGGTAACAACCCATACCCTAGTGCCAGCTCTGTTCCTAACATATGCCACCCAAGTTTTGGCAGGTATACGGTTCCCGTCACCCTGAGGTCAATGTACAGGTCGTCCCCTAACCCCCTATTAATTCTCATACCATCCCACAAACATTCCACCATCATGAATGCCTGGTTCCTTCCCAGGGTCACGACTCTCCATTCGGTATCAATCCCTCGAACCCTGTAGCTTGCCGGGAGCGATACCTCCCATCTGCCCCCACATTCCGTGGGTGGCCGCGGGTGCGTGAGCCGTCGCGACATCCGGGCGCGTCTCATTGCCATTGTTGACTAGCAGTCCTCTGCACAGTTTAAACAACAAGCGAGTTTGCTTATTCCATCCATTCCCCGACCCTTACCCGAGCAATTCCTTGGTCCTTATCTCAATGCCTCTCTCCCCTTCTATCTCTTTTTCCTTTCCTCGACTCTTTTACCAGCCTGTTTCTACTTCCGTTGGCTCATACAATCAGTGTAAATCATCCACGTACGTCATCCCCTGACTTATTTCCCGCCGGACGATGCCCCATAGAACTTCATCCCCTATGATCGGGGCCCTTGGTCTGGTGGTAAGAACGGCGCGCAGAGTCCGCAACACCTCATACTTCTGCTCCCCGCTAAACGGCCCCATTTCTAGGAAGGCCCGGTAGTATTCCCGGTGTACCATTGTGTCCTCATATGCAAGAGTGGCAAGGTCAGCTACCGCGCGTCTGATAAGTTCCACTCCGCCTAGCCTTTCCAGCAGGAAGGGCGGCAGTCTCATCCGGACGTTCTCACTGGGTAATTCAAAGCTCCCGACCATGGCTACCCTAAGGTTTCCTGTTACATCATCCATTCCGGGGTCCGCGAATTCGATTCCCGCCTGCCACACCAACAGCCACGCCCCTTCGAACATGCTCAATGGATCTTCTCCTGACGCCAACATAACTCCGAACTCCCGCCACCCATCCTCTGACATATACAGCCGCCCTTCTGCACGTACGTGCCCCCGCGGGTCCGGGTTCCATTCCCCACTCTCATCCGCACGCCACTCAACTTTCGTTACTAAGTAAACCATGTTTTCCGCAAGTTCGACTCCGACCCAATCCGCTACCTGGTACCAGCCTCCACTCGCCGCCGGCAAGCTGACCTCTATCCCGCCTGGCACTTCCCTAGGCGGTTCAATGCCCAAGGGGCGTTCCTCGAGGAACGTCCTTCTTCGCGCCATCACGCACTCGCCTTTGATCTCCTGTCTCGCAATCTGCACTGAACCCTACAATGGCCAGACATCCCATTCCCTTATCTTAGCAATTTCTCCCATATTTGTCTGGCCCCACAGCTTCCCTGCGCTTAGTCGAACCACAGTACTTCGAACAATTTGAACACATCATCCACATAGCAAGGTGTTATTGCTACCTCACGGCGGATTATGGCCTCCCTAGTTTCCGGGGCCACCTCCTGCCGGTCATTCCTTTCGATATCCAAAATGATAAGGACCTCCCGGGCTCTATCGCCGTGGAAGGGCCCGTATTTCAAGGACGTCCTATAGAATTCCCCTGCCAGCCATGTGCAGTTCACGTGTATTCGCTCCATCATGTCGGCTACCTCTGTTACATGATCAAAGCCCCTAAACCAGTCCGCCACGAACTCGAGTACCCAGGTCTTGATTCGGGCGCCAAGCGGTTTAAATTCCTTCCATCCTCCCATCACGACTCTACTGCTGACCGTATCCCACCCCTTGTTAGCAAACCTTTCCCCCGCCTGTCGAGCCCTTGCCTCAGCGTCCCCTAAAAGCCACATCGGGTTCTGTCCTGCTGCGAGCGTTGTGCAGAACAAGTGCCAACCCTGTTAAGAGAGAACGATCGTCCCGACTAATTCCACCCTTCCTTCCGCAATCTCCTCCCATCCTTCCTCCTCCCTCAACGGGTTTCAGGCACGCTCTATCCATAGGTACGATAGCTTCGACACAATCTCATACCCCCGCCAATCACATGTGGTCCCCTTCCATTCATTGCTCGGCGGTACTGACATCTCTACTCCCCTCCCGACTCGTCTCGGTTCCCATGTGCAGTCCCATAGCTCAAGTTCCCGGGCCATCGCTCCCTACCTTCATTTTGCCGACAACCCGTTTTCCCTAGGTAAGCCCCCCCCTCAGAAGTCCCAGTCCTCTATCTCGTCTCCATCCTCCTCATCACTGAAATCCTCCTCCTCATCTAGGAACATCTCTTTCACCCCTTCCAAGAAGGTTTCCCCCGCTGCCACGTTTCGGTAAATTATCTGCCAATGCATTGGGCTGGGAACAAAGATTTCATCCGCGCTGAGGAGGTTTAACACCTCAGCTAATTCCTCCGCCCAGTTTCCTTCGAAAGGCCCCGCTTCCACCGATAGCTTAAAGAAGTCCTGCCTAGCACCTTGGTACAACCTCAGGCGCGTCATCGACTGGCATATCCGCTTCAATCTACCCCTGGTTCCAAAGACTTCATCCACCAGGAATGGGGGTAGCACGCATCTCATTGTCCTAAGGGGGCGTCTCATATTTTTCCAGTCCCCGAGTTTCACTCGCACCTCCATCCTTTCCATCTCCATTTCTGCCCGCTGACATGCTGCTCATACCACTTCCCGTTCCACTTGCCTAAACAGCTGATCCGGTGCAGTGCCCAATACTAGTCTCACTACCATTGCGTTTTTCATTTATTGAGATAGGTAGATCCATCCTCGAGCTTCCACTGTTCCCCGAAATTCTTGGTCCATCAAGCTCGATGAGAGTCTTATCAGTCTGACCTTAGTCCAGATTGTCTCTATCTAGAGCAACGCGTCCTTCTTGTCCTGCATCACGGTTTCATAGACTGGTTCTAGGTCGGTCCATGTCCCTTCTTCCGGGAGAACAATAGATACCCCATCCCTTACTTCTATAGGCATTTCCAGACCACTAGAGTAGACAGGAGGCGACAACCATCGCGCCATCTTATTTCCCGACGCTTGTCCTGTTTTTCACACGAGAGCATCACACGGCCCCTCATGGTCAGATGGTTTGCTTTTCCTTTTCTAGATGAGAGTTGTTTTCAGACCCCTCACCCGGGTCTCCCTAACGTTTTCTTATCCATTTCCCAGGTACCATTGCCCTACTATACCCCCAATCGATCACCAGTGGCCCGCATTCCCCTTTTTGGTTCCACTTTCTTCCGACTTCTATCCAGCTTCTTCCTCATGTTCTCTCACTTGTGCAGACTTAGGTAGGGTCGAGAATAGACTAGAAACTTAGTTCCCCTTCCAACATTCATCAGGCAACTTTACAGAGGGAGGCACAAAAAGCAAAACTCAGGCAAACGTCGCACACAGGTCAGTCATCTCCTCACGGACCTTTTCCCAGAAATGGTCTCTCCACTGTCACTATCGGCAGGGTTGTAGCCCATACCTCCAGCACAGCTCAACCGTCGCGAGCGCGACACCCAGGTCTCGGCAAGGCATTCGCCCTTTCCTCCTTACCCAGAATACCCCATCCCGACTTGCCACTCGTGTACCCACCGTTAGTCTCGGGAATCACCCCGCACATCTCGGTGAGGCCATTCGAGCCGGCCGTCCAGACATTCACTTCCATCGGTCCGACAAGAATCAGCTTTTTCCTAGCCATGCTACGAGAAGCTTTCAATCGCCTCCGAGGCTCCTTCCTTGCCCCATATGCAGTGGTCCCCCTGCCGTCTGCCGACAAGCAGCCGCCCCGCCTGAAGATGTTTCACACCCCGCGTGGGCAAGATCATCGGGCCATGCTCGGACCGCTCGGGTGAGAATGCTACTTAATCAGCCGACGAGACCAACCCTTGCCTGACAGCCTGGTGGCCCGACCCCCACACACGAAACCCGGTGAACTTCAAAGAGGACGACCATTCCGCATCCCGCACCGACCAGCGCAAACCAATTCTTTCCTTCCGAATGGCAGGACGCTCAAATCCCCATCATACAAACACAAGCCCCAAGTGGGACACACATAATACAAGTGACTTTCCCCAGGTGCACCCAGCGCTTCCTACCCATTGCTCACAGGTTTTCATTCAGGACAGTGCATGCCACTCGCACCTAACTTCCATACATAGTGCCCGGTTCCTTTTCGTGAGCATCTTCAAAGGTGAGCTAGTTTTTCTTGGAGTCTAGCAACTCCCTTCATTCCCTTATCTTTGCTTGTATGTCCGTTCATAGAGCAGGATTGTTCCTTCTCGATTACCGTTTGTGTTCATGTGAGGTCCCTTCAAGCATTTAAGTGCGGTGCACGGACCCCGCTGGGCGCCAAAGAGAAGAAGAGAAGCACCCATGTCGATCGGATCACTCCGCCGCTGGATTTTCATTAGAACCCAGACTGGCCCGGAATCCCAACCGCTTGCCAGGTAACCGGAGCCCTTCTTTCGCACAAAGAGGAAGGGTCGACCTGCGGCTTGCCCAAGGCTTCCCCGGCCTGACGAGCATCAGTCCAAGGGAAGGAGGACTAGAGTCATCTCCAAAGGAGATGGCTGATCAAAAGTGCAAGCATGCATATTCTTCCTCTAGGCCTGGCCTTGCCATACGCCCAGCCACCCTCAAATCTGATTCGCTCAAAGGGATAGAGTACACGCAAATCCTCATTCCTTCTCTTCACGTTTGTGTTCTCGGTCATGCATCGGGTGCCCCCCTCGAGACCGTATGGGTCAATTTAACCCATACCCGGCACCTCCACCATTTTTGTAGGGACTGTACCCTGAAGGACTTTCGAGCCTCGGTCGACCCCACTACGGGTCCCATTTGGCTCGACCCGCCCTCACTCACGCTCAGGGCGCGGGTTGTTCGTCCCAGGGGCACCCCCACCTAGTGCTTTGAGATGGATGGGGGTGGGCCTCTTGCGAGAGGGCTTTACATTGGGGGATGTAGCTCCGCTCTCGCGTCAAGATGGTAGCTCTTTAGCATTTGTGGCGTTTTCTCGATTCAGTTAAGTCTGATCAGGCAATCACTCCTTCCAATACGCAAGCAGTCCAGGGGGTTCATTGGGATCTCGTCTTCTTACCGTGCGCAGGCCAAGCGTCATCCATTGGGCCACGCACCTTTTCACTAATCTTAGTAGCTCAAGCCATCCCCGACGGCATCCTTGGGGTGAGGCGGCGGCGCTCGGACCCCTAGCCGGTATATTTTTTTTGCGAGAGCGACTAGCATCACATCCACCTACCCAAAACCGCCCTTAGTCTTTTCAGGCGTCGCATTGCACATGAGAGAGAGACACTCCATGCAACCCCACACAAGTCGAGTCCATGCATCAAACACCCACCCAAGCGCCGGCCACAACTCAACCTGCATTCATGGCTTAAGCCGGGTCCAAGTCCTTTCCCTTAGCCAATCTCATGTCCTAGTCCTCATCCGTGGATCCAGCCCCGTCCGAATCGTCCCAAGCTACTCACCTGCGTAAGACCACATAAGACAAATGACCAAGTACAATCCCCATTGAGGTCAACACATCGCCCCTTCCCGCAATCCTAAGTCCCCTTTGCCTTCCAACTCCCCTCATGAGTTCCCTTCCCTTTGCCCGCAAGCAAGCCATCCAATCGCCTTAGTCATGCAGTCCGGGAGGATGGTTGAGTCAAACTGACCTCGCCCAAAACCTGCACCTCTTTCCGCTTTCGCAAATGTTCTCAATAGCCTCGTATTCTTTCCTTCTTGGTAACACAAGGGACCGGCAACCCTTCCCTCGCCCTCGCTTTCCACCAAGTGAGGACAAAGTTCCTTCTCGTTCGTCCCCTGGCAATGTAACAGGTGAGGGTAGAGGTTAGTCACATGCCATGGAGGGGAAGGGGTGACGGAAGGGTTAAGGGTTAAAGAATTTTGGAGGAATGGAGGAAGACGGAGGGAGAGCGAGAGCGAGAGCGAGAGCGAGAGAGAGAGAGAGAGAGAGAGAGAGAGAGAGAGAGAGAGAGAGAGAGAGAGAGAGAGAGAGAGAGAGAGA
>BFEA01000234.1:1317508-1330886 GCA_003427395.1 Chara braunii
AACTTTCACAAGGTGAATCGCAACTTACCCAAGCCCCCAAATCAGTGAAAACTCAAAGTTTGAAGCATCAACACAAGGGGAAACATCACGGAACTTTCACAAGGTGAATCGCAACTTACCCAAGCCCCCAAATCAGTGAAAATTGCAGTTTTGATAAGAGGAGGAGGGGGAGAAGGAGGAAGAAGAGGAAGGAGAAGAAGAAGAAGAAGAAGAAGAAGAAGAAGAAGAAGAAGAAGAAGAAGAAGAAGAAGGGAGAAAGAAGAAGGAGAGAAGAAGGAGAGGATGAAGAAGAAGAAGAAGAAGAAGAAGAAGAAGAAGAAGAAGAAGAAGAAGAAGGAGGAGGAACTCTCCCTCCTCTTTTACTCACCTCTAGCTGGTCTCTAGGCAGTGGAGTCACAATGCTTGGTTCTAGTCTTCTGAGTATGGCTTTTCCTCTCTCCCAAGTCCTCTCCTCCTCCCCTCACACCTCTCCTTAAGCTATGGTAGGTCCCTACTTCTAAGGCTGTGGAGTCCTTCCCTCTAGAAGGGCTAAGGGGACCCGTTTTCAGCCTCTCCTCCTACTTCACAGCCTGAGGGCTATGGCGGACCACTCTTTATGCTCCCTCCTAGCTTCTTGGTCACCTTTCTCAGTCCTACCACCATAGCCAGGCTACACGTTAACTCCGGCCCTCACTCCCTTGCTTTTCTTCTACTCGGACTCTTTCCTAGACTCATTTGGGCAGCATGGACACCTCTCATGCTCAAATGAGAGTTGCGGCCTACACCTCAAACTTATGTAGGCTGGAACAAGTGCACCGCCCAACCTCTAGGCCCCTCCAAGTGCCTTTAGGTAGAGCGAGGTACCCCAAAGGCCAAATTTCCGGTTTTGGCCCATCTGGAGGTACCTCGGCCTCATTTTGGCCAGGTACATGCAGTCCGAGAGGCTGGTACCCTCTCGGACTACCCCTTGGCCTACCCTGGCCTCTTTTCACATGAAAGGTGCTGCCTTTTGGGTACCACTACCCCAAAATGCAGCCTTTGCCAAAATTTGAGGGCCTAGAGGCCTGTTTTCCATCTTTTTCTTGGTCTAGGTCTCCTTTGAGTAGGCCGTTGCATTTTCCCAAGTGACGGCACAGATCTCATCCTTGCATTTGGCTGAGATCAATAGTTCTCATTATTCCGAGTTACTCCAAGCTCTCCCTTGCTTCAAATTAAAGCCTTTTGCTTCAAATTTCAATTTTTTCGATATACCTGGCCCAAACCTTGGGCCAAATTCGAAGTTTTGTCTTGTTCCTCTCTTTGTTTTCCCTCCAATTTGCTGCCAACTCATTTCGGAGCTAGCCGTTTTGTGTCAGCCCACACAAAAACGGCTAGATCTCCTCCTCCACGAGATCAGATCTCAGATCTAAGGCCCAAAAATGAGCCGGCCAACTCACATCAGCATTTTTCTTCATTTTTGTTGCTTAAATTCAGATATTGCAGAGATAATGCCTCAAGGACCTTATCTCTGCAATCCGGACTGCCCTCCTAGGATCTAGGAGGGATGAGGTCATCATTGAGACCTGCCAGTCCCTATTGCTGCAGTCGCAACCTGGCGGCACATTTTCCTCCACCCATTCCTCCTCCTTTGTCTCATTCTCCCCCTTTTTCTCACCTTTTCCTCTCCTTCCACTTTTATTTTTGTCAGGACAAGTGTCCAACAGCTATTTCTCCTCTTTCTAGATGTTGGACCCTACCCAAGGTTTGATTTTGCAGCCGGCATATGGCCGTTTCACCTTGGACTGCAGTAGTGGCACCCCCAAGGCCAAAAGGGGCTCCTTTTTGCTGCCGCCGCTTCCAGTTTTGAGACCCCCTTGCTCCAATTTCCTCCGGCCAGCCCTTTTTCCACAAGGAGCCATCGGAACCTCGTTTTTCTTGGCCTGGCTGGCTCGGGAACAACCTGGACTGCCGGTCGGGCCCCCTCACTGCCACTGCTCCTTCTCTTCCCCCTCGACACCTCCCGTCGGCGCTTGCCACGGCGGCACTTAACGTTTCATCCCGACTCCCTGGCCCGGACGGGTCCCGTCCCCCTGGTGTCAGGTTATTTTATTTTTATTGCTGTTGCACTTGATCTAGGGTTCCTTTGGGTCGCCCCAGGTGCCTTTCATCTTTCCCGTCTCACGCCCGTCTTCTCTGTTCCGTTAGCAACTTTCGTCAGCACCCGACCCCTCCTTTTTTTCTTATTGTTTCTGGTCCCCCCCCCTATTTTTCCGGCGTCATCCCGGTTGACGACCCGCTCTCGCATGTCCTCCTCCTTGGGCTCGTTGCCGATTATTCTGTCGACTGCTCCGGCCTTCAGACCCGTCGGCGGCTCCCGACACTTTATATCGTCGATACCCGTCCCGCTAGTGGTTTCGCTGGTGCCAACATTTTATCTAGGCCCACGCGGTCCGCGACACTTCGGCCCGCTTACACTGCGTCTTTTCCCTCGGTCTCACGTGGTTCTTGGTACTCTGCCCCGTCGGCACCATGCCGTCCCCTGGTCCCGAGTGGTCCCCTGCACTTCGTCCTGCCGGTACCGCCCCGTCCTTCGATCTCATGTAGTCCCCGGCACTCCTGCCCCGCCCGCACCACGTCTTTCCTTGGCGCCCCTGACGTCCTTCTGCCTTATAGCGATTTCCGCTCCCCGCTCCTATTGCGTTCCGCACGCTATTCCGTTTCGGGTGCCGGTTCCCACCTAACCTGCAATCTCCTTAGTTCTCCTGCCGTCGTGTCGCGTCAGCGCCTTGCGCCCTGTCCCTTCCTGCTCTCCTTCCTTCCCTTGCTGCGCACCTCCTATGTTGCTGCCAACTTCCCGGTGGTCCTCCTTTGTTCTTGGGGGAAGAGCTGCCCCTTGCTACCCTTTCACAGTCCCTCGCCGCTTCCTGTTTCGACAGTTCCTTTCTATTTTGGCGGTTCTGACGACTTCTAGACAGCCTCTAGCTTCCTACTGCTTGTGCCCATGTTTCCGCTCTTTATGACATTCCTGCCTCCGGTTTTCTCTGCCGTGCACAAATTGGTCATATCCAGTCTCTCGAGTGGGGGGAAATCATTCGGGACTCACAAGTCCCGACAACGGTTCTTCTATTTGAGAACTGACCATCAGATACTCAAATGGATCAAGACTCAACCGGCTCTTTCCGATGCACTCAAGCGCTGGATTGAGGTTATAGACCAATATGACTTCAAGCTTGAGTATCTGAAGGGAGAGTACAACATGGTTGCAGATGCGCTATCTCGTAGACCAGACTACCTAGGGGCGCTAGTTTCTGAGTTTGGTGTATCTCAGGAAGTAACTCAATCGTTGGTGAGAGCCTATCAGGAAGACCCTGTCATGATGGACATCATGCGCAAACTTCAGGCAAAAGACAAGGCCACAGAAAGAGAGTTTGTGATGGTGGATGGGTTACTCTTTCTTGATAAGGCTGGGTGTAAAAGGTTAGTAGTTCCATCGAGTGAGAGTTTGCGCAGTTTATTTCTAGGAGAATGTCACGACGCAACTGGACACTTCGGTTACAAGAAGACGAGTGTTAATCTAGTACAACGATTTTGGTGGCCTGGAATGTTAGATGACGCCAAGAAGTCTGTAGAGACCTGTCAGGTCTGTCAGTGGGACAAGCCGCGAACTCAAGCACCGCTTGGGTTGCTGAAACCCTTACCTATCCCCGCTGATCTAGGATAGAGTGTTTCCATGGATTTCATGGACACCCTGGTGACCAGTAAGAGTGGCAAGAGGCACATTTTCGTCATCATCGATCGATTCACCAAGTACGCTAGACTAGTTGTCATGCCAGAGACCGCAAGGACTGACTATGTCATCAAGTTGTTACGGGACAACTGGTTGCGTGACTTTGGTTTACCAAAGACATTTGTTAGTGACAGAGATGTCCGTTTCACAAGTGAGCTGTGGAAGAAGACTACTGAGCAAATGGGCAGTCAACTTCAGATGACTTCAGGGAATCATCCCGAAGCCAACGGACAAGCCGAGCGGATGAACAGAGTTGTACAACACTTGCTGAGGCATTACATCAAGCCCAGCCAGGACGATTGGGATTAGAAGTTGCCTATCATCGCCAACCTGTACAACAACGTTGTACAAAGAAGTACCGACGTAAGTCCTAACCAGCTGCACTTGGGATGGAAACCTAGATCCGCTCTAGACTTCCTCCTACCTAAAAACCGATCCTCCGCAACTCCAGTCACACTTGAATATGGTGTGCAGTATGAGAAGTTGCTGCAGCAAGCTGTCGAGCACATCAAGAAAGCTCAGGAAGCAATGATTGCTTCTGAGAACAAGCATCGACGACAGTCCTCATTTCAGGTAGGGGAACGTGTCTGGGTCAAGGCTAGTGAGCTAGGACAAGAATTCGGTATCTCTAGAAAACTAATGCCTCAGTATTTTGGTCCTTGGGAAATCCTGGATGTAGTGGGGGATAAGATGGATGGTCCTACCTATGTTATCCGTATCCTTGGACACCTACGCACTCACCCTGTCTTTCATGCCTCAAAGCTTGCACCTTTCGCTAAGACGGATCAATTCCCTTCAAGGAGATCGATGTTGCCCCCAACCATGGATGGTCAAGTGGACATCGACGACATTGTGGATCACAGAGATCTGCCTGTTCAGAAGCCATTGGGAAGAGGAAGACCTCCAAAACCCAAGCGAGAGTATCGCGTCAGATTCAGGCATCATACAGATCCAAAGGAAGATCGATGGTTCACCAGAGAGGAACTGATTGACACAGCTCCTCAAGTGGTGGCAGAATATGAAAGAAAGTTAAAAGGGAAGGCACCTGCGAAGTAAGCATCTCAGCGGACTTTCGAAGCTAAGGGAGATGGAATGTGAGGATTGAGCCCTCAAGAAGGGGCCTTGCCATGATGTACATGTTCTGGGCTAAGGCCCCAGCAAGCCTAGTGCCCGCCCTAAGTGAAGGCGGGCCAACAAATCAACAAGAGCCCTCTGTGCAAACATTTCACGAAGTGGGGTCCATACAGTTGCAGCACGGCAGTTGGTTGGAGTGCACCGAGTCTCAGATCTCTGCAAATGCGGAAATCCCAGGGCCTCTGAGTTGGTTAGGCCCTGGGCACATAAACGTGAGGCCGACAATGCATGCTGGATGTAGAAACCGAAAATGCCAATGGGAAATCGGCCCACTATCTGAATCTGGCCGCAGGCCTTGATGAAAGAGGCGCAACTGCATCGCCCGGGCTCCAACCACATTGGGCCTGGGTTCAGGCACAGGGGCCCAGTCGCAGGCTGAAGAGAGGCCGCCCACACGCAACACTGGCATACAGCCAAGCAGAGCGAGTGGGCAGGGATCTTGGCCATTGAGGGCAATGCCGGCACGCTGCGCTAATGCGAGCTACTGCGCTGCGCTAGGCTGAGGTGCAAGATAGGCAGGCGCTAGGCGGTAGGGTGCTGCCTGTGCACAGGGCGCTAGCGGCCATAGTCGGGTTGCCTGAGGGCGCAGGGGAGGTGAGGGCGAAGGTGGTTCTTCAGAGGTGAAGGGCGCTGTGTGGGATAACAAGGGAGAGTGTGGGTGAAGAAGGAGACGTACCTGGTGGAGGTGGAGGTTGGCATTGGTGTTGACATCATCACTCGCTGGTCGTCAAGTTGTCTGGTTGCTGTCATACTGTATATGTAGTGATAGGATGTAGAGTAGGTAGGGCGCCTGACGCCATTCAAGAGAGAGAGCTACATTGGGTTATGTTGTTGGTGTTGCCCTGTTGGGCTTGGACATTGACTCACGATTCTTCTGTATCGTTCTCAAATGGATGGTTACTCGGTTCCATTATGCTATCTGCTCTTGTTTTGACTACTTGGACTTCAATGTGATTTTGCAATCTGGATTTCAGTGCTTCGTCCATATTCATGTTCCTTGCATACAGCGGTCATGGACCAGAGGCCCGGAGAAGCCTACGAGGCCTATCAGGCCCGCATGTTGGCCTGGAGTATCGAAACAAAGAAACGGGCTGATGACGCTGCAGCAGCAGCGAAGAAGAAGGGAGAGGATGCCGAGCAGGCATGTCTGTTGGCGATTAAACAACAGCGCTTGCATGACGAGGCAGCAGCAACGACTGCCGATGAAGAAAGACACCAACGTCGTGAGAATATCTTTGCCGGAGAGTAGGCTTTACTCACAACGGCAGCAGAATGGCAGACCGAGGCCGAGAATAGCAAGTTGGAGGATAGCGCAAACAGGATAGCGTTCCTCCTCTCGCATCTCACAGACCTCCTGGCAACCTGCATTGCACAGTAGGAGGAGATCCACGGTCTCGACAACTCGCTAGCTCACGTCCAAGACCGCTTTCAGCGGTTGGACCAGCGACCAGTCGCCGCCGCCGATGCAAGCTCTTCCAACACTTCCGACCGCCTCAACGCATTGGAGATGGACGTCGGCTCACTCAAGGATGGCGTGCAATTGCAGCAAACGACGACACGACAGTTGCAACAACGGATCTGCACTACCGCCAACACCTCGAGTTCGGAACCGCGCGAGACAACTCCAAAGTTCGATGGGCAGGAAATCTTCAGCGACTCCATGAAGACAGATCCGATTCCATGGTTCCGGAAGTTTGAGCTCACGCTGCAGCTACACAACGTCAAGGAACACAAGCACCACGCATACTTGTACTCTCGCTCAGGGGGTGCGTGTCAGGCTTGGTTGGACAACCTCTTGTCCAAGTACGGAATGGTAGCTAATGACTTGCACACCAAGATCATTTGGGATGATCTGAAGGCGGCGTGGTACAAGCGGTTCCAGGTGGAGCTGTGGGAGATCAAAGCCATGGACAAGCTCATGGTCTTCGAGCAAGGCACGCTGCCGAGTACTGACAAGATCGCCGAGTACGAACGCTTGACGTCAGTCCCAGGCATCCAGATGGGCTTCAAAGCCATCYGCCATTACTTCATCTCAAGGTCATGTCCGACATTAAGCAATGCCTTGACTCATGTCGGGGACACCTTGACGACGACGACGGAACTGTTTGACAAGGCCGCGCAGATCAGCATTACGAACACGGAGACCAAGAACCTCCGTTTATCTGTGTCAGGCCTGAGCAGGGACCAACATCGACCAAGAGTGGCCGTGGTCGCAGCGACAACGCCGTTTGACCAAACCAGCGAGGTTGTGTCTGCTAGTGAAGGGGACAGACTCGCAGCCGCCCGGGAAGGTGGCCGGCCCGGCAGAGGCCGAGGACGCGGCAAGGCGAAGACACACACCGCATCTAGCCCCAGGCCCGGTGCAGCAACTCAGACAGGCCCATGGTCCCAGTATGGCATCTCCGAGCAAGCATTCAAAGCGCGTGAGAGATAACACTATTGCCTTTGGTGCAACAACAACCTTCATCAGACGCAGGTTTGCCCATTAAAAGGCAAGGGCAGACAGGGAAACTGAGCACCGCCGAGAGTGATTCGACAACACTCTCGACGCCTCCGGAACCGGTTTCTTCACAAGTAACCGACCTTCATTCCGAGGCGCACACGGAAGTTGATAGTCCTCCTCTTCTACTTTCTTTTGAGGACTATGCTGCCCGGCTCGTTCCTACGCTGGGTACTCAAGCTCAAGGACAATAAGTGTGTGCAGTTTCTTCTCCGTCTGGCAAGGCGACATATCGTCTTCAAGTGGTTCTTCACGGGATTCGGCGCGCGAGTTCAACATAGAGGCATTGGACCCCCTCACGTCCGAGGACTTTGCATGGCTTCCTCTCCCGACCACAGGCCGCTTGCCGGGACCGCAATGCGCAGCACTTAGCGCTCATCTCCACACTTACTTATCCTTCTATGCACCACCAACTTTGCCGACGGATGACGAAGTCGCGGTTGGGGACATGCTTGCCTATATTGCCAAGGTGGCCCGCGAGTTTCGCACGCAGCGGTACGATGACAACAACGCACCGCTCATGTATGTCCGCATTCAGGTTGGGCAAGCGTCATGCAACGCTTTGTTGGATAGCGGCGCATCTGGCAATTTCATGAGCCAGTCCTTTATGCAAAAGGCTGGCGTTGGCGCACAAGTTCGGAGGAAGGCAAACCTGACGGCGATCAAGTTGGCAGATGGAAAGACGCAACAACTTCTCGACCGTTACATCGAGGCCGTACCGGTCTACTTCGCACCTCATGCATGCGAACCGGTGACATTCGATATTCTCGACACGGACTTCGACATCATTCTGGGGATGCCTTGACTTGCAAGTGCGGATCACACGGTCAACTTCCATCGGCGGACTTTAGCGTTCGCGACGCCGTCGGCCCGGAAGTGGCGTGTACTATTTCTCTACCGCACCCTTCGATCCGGTGCCAAGTGGTGACGGCCAAATCATTTCGTGCGACCTGCGCTTACGAGCAGCCCGAGGAGATCGGCCTATGTTTCCTACGGACCATCGCGGTAGCCGACTCTTCACCCACAGACTTGTCTTCGAACCCCCGTGTGGTGTGGTTGCTGGACGAGTTTGGGCGACATCTTCGAGTCACCTACCGGTGTGGTGCCGGATCGGCCGATCTCTCACGAGATCATTCTTAAGGCCGGTGTCGTGCCGCCGAAAGGTTGCATCTATTGGATGCGCGAGGAGGAACTTGAGGTCCTTCGCGCACAACTCGACGATTTGCTGGCCAAGGCCTGAATCCGCCCTAGCAGCTCCTCATATGGAGCACCAGTTCTCTTCGTCAGGAAGAAGAACAAGGATCTACGACTGTGTATCGACTACCGCACGCTCAACTCGCAAACCGTCAAGAATGCGGGACCTCTTCCTCATATCGACGATCTGCTGGAGCGATTGGGCGGTGCAAAATATTTTTCTAAGCTGGATTTGAAATCGGGGTATCATCAAATCTCGATCCATCCGAACAATCGCTACAAGACCGCGTTCAAGACGCGGTATGGGCATTTTGAGTGGGTGGTCATGCCTTTTGGCCTCCCCAACGCCCCGGCGACCTTTCAGGCGGCAATGACCAATGAATTCCGTGCAATGTTGGACCGGTTCGTGCGGGCTACTTAAACGATATTCTCGTCTATAGCCGGTCATTCGAGGATCATCTTGGGCATCTTCTACGAGTGTTGGAGACGCTCCGCCGTGCCAAGTACAAGGCCAACCGCGACAAGTGTGAATTTGTCCGGCAAGAGCTGGAATACTTGGGCCATTTTGTCACACCGGAGGGCATCAGTCCGCTATCGCACAAGATTCAGGCCATCCAAGAGTGGCCGGAGCCTCGGAACCTCACGGATGTCCACTCGTTCCCCGGTCTTGCCGGCTACTATCAGCGCTTCATCAAAGGCTACTCGAAGATCGCGGCCCACTTGAACAAGCTTCAATGCAAGGATCGGCCGTTTGACTTCGGAGAGGAGGCGCGAGGATAATTCTTCGCTCTCAAAACCGCGCTATTGTCTGCGGAGATCTTGCGGATATACGACCCGCTCTTGCCTACGCGCGTCACTACGGATGCATCAGGCTATGGCATTGGTGCAGAACATGATGGTGTGGACTGGCACCCGGTCGAGTACTTCAGCAAGAAAGTGCCCATCGTGCATTCCATTGACGATGCACGCAAGAAGGAGCTCCTCGCCTTCGTCCACGCGCTCAAGCGGTGGTGGCACTTCCTCCTTGGTCAAAGCCAATTTTGCTGGGTAACGGATAACAATCCGCTGGTCTTCTACAAGACCCAAGACACCGTCAACAGCACCATCGCTCGATGGATGACTTTCATCGACCAGTTCGACATCTTTCCCGATTACATTCACGGGAAGTCGAACCGTTTTGCGGATGCTCTTTCACGGCATCCGGATCATTGTACCACGGTCTACTCAACCTTCGAGATCGACGATGACCTGCGGAACAACTTCATCCGCGGCTACCAAGCCGACCCCGAGTTTCGCGACAAGTACGCAAATTGCTCCTCTCCTAATCCAACTCCTTTTCACTACCAGATCCAAGAGAGGTACTTGCTTGTCCACACGCGGGGGAAGGACCTTCTTTGCGTACCGAGTGATCCTCACTTGCATACACGGCTTCTTGGCGAGTTCCACGATGCTCCCGCCACCGGACACTTTGGAGTCAATCGCACGATTGGCCGACTTCGCCAACGATTTTGGTGGCCCGGCCTTCTCGGCGACGTCACGCGCTATTGCGAGTCATGCGAGGTTTGCCGATGCTGCAAATCCCGCAACCATCGTCCGTACGGCGAGTTACGACCATTGCCAGTCCCGTTGAGGCGAAGGGAAGCGATTGCCATGAACATTACCGGGCCGTTCCGCAAGCACAAGACCGGAGTGGATGGGATTTTCACGGTGGTCGTCCGACTCACCAAGTTCGCCATGTTTTTGCCTTGTCGGTATCATGCCAAGGCACCGGAATTGGCCGAGGTTCTTTACGCCGGTTGGATTCGAACCAAGGGTTACCCCAAGGAGATCGTCTGCGACCGCGACACTCGGTTCATGTCCGATTTTTGGTTGGCGATTATCAAGCGATGGGGCTCATCTCTCAAGCACAGTTCAGCTCGCCACCCTCAGACCGGTGGCCAGACAAAGAGGGCTCATCAGACCGCACAAGTTCTCCTTCGCACTCTCATCCGCCCCGACCAAAAGGATTGGGTTGAGCGGCTGTCGGACGTCGAGTTGGCCTACAACTCTTCCATCCACCCGGCTATTGGGATATCGCCTTTCGAGTTCGAGCACGGCTCGCCGGTCACTTCATCGTTGGACACTATTACTCCACGCACGGCTGAGAGCGACGACCATCTTCTTTTCTTGCGTCGGATGCAAGAGCTTCTTGTCAAGGCACGCGACCACGTGGCTAAGACGCAGCAGCGCATGAGCCAGCAGGACAATCGCCAGCGTCTTCCTTGTCCATTCTGCGTCGGTGACCTCGTCTGGGTTTCCACAGCGGAATTCAGCCTTGAACAAGACATCTCTCGCAAGCTCCTTCCGAAATGGATGGGGCCTTGGCCGATCGTAGTTCCCGCTGGGGACGCACCCGAAGGACCTTCCTTGGCCACTTGCCCGTCTACCCAGTCTTTCATTGCGCCAAATTGGCTCTTTACACGCCAGCGGAACATGACGATTTTCCCGGGAGACGTATGCAAGACCCACCTTCTATGGACGGTTTTTAGGAGGTCAGCGACATCATCTCCCAGCGACGCTACGACAACAAGCCAACTGAGTATTTGGTGCATTTTGCATACTGCACMCACCGAGCTAACCGTTGGTTAACCCATGCAGAACTTCAAGCAACAGCTCCAAACGTTCTCGCACACTACGAACGCAAGATGCAAGGCAAGCCGGTTTTTTCGGCTCCACGCCTCGCCCGCGTCCAGGTTCCACCTTCAGATCGTCGGCTCCGCCCTTGCCCAGCTTGACTTCATAAGGAGGGGGGGGGGTTACATGCTGCGCGTGCACACGCGGGCCATTTTTCAGGCCCTGCGTCCTTCATGCCAAAAGCCTGAATTTCAGGCCGAAAGCCAGAAATCTAGGGCTTACAGGCCCCATGTCAGATCAGGCCGAAAGCCTGAATTCTAGGGCCACAGCCCCTATGTCGTTTCAGACTAAAAATGGCAACAGCCTTTTTAGCCTGAAACGAAGGGCCATTTTCAGTCGTTCATCAGAACGACCGGCCCTAAAACTCAGGCACCGAACCAGGGTTTCAGAACAGGCTATTCTTAGCCTGTTCCCCACGCCAGCCTCAGCAGGCTGCTGCACGCGAGCCCCTGGCACACTTCGGCATTGGCAAGAGCTGCCTCCTCGGCCTGGCTCGCCCTTCAACAGTCAAGGGGCAGGCCGAGGTAGTACATAGGGACTTCCCATGCACTTCACGGGTAGGCAGTCGGCAGTTGTAGTCTTCAGGATTCGGGAGCAGCACTCTGGAGGGAGCGCTGTAGAGTAGTAGTAGCGTTATCTTGTAGTCTTCAGCGCTGGGCGCAGTAGGTAGCTGTAGTCTCCAGCGCTGGACGCCATAGCTAGATAGTACTAGAGAGAGAGAGAGAGAGAGAGAGATTGGGCGGAGGCCAGATGTACTTACCTGCAACGCAGTTGCTCCAGCTTCGTCTTCGAGGTACCTGCAGCACAACGCCAATATCACAGGTCAATATCTGGCTCGTAACATTGAGAGAGAGAGTTCTTCTTCTTCCTCTTCTCAGTCCACCATCTCCTTCTCCCCCTCTCAACATCTGACTTCAATGCATCTGCAGACTACGAGAGAAGAGAGACAGAGCTTGGTGACATCGGATCCAGACTCGACTTTTGGGGACTTCAGACATGGCAACGAGGGATTATTTGGGATTGGTGACAAAGACTTGGTGTTGACGACATTCCCATCTCTCTCCCTCCTTTCGTATGATCCCTTCCTCTTCGTCTATGTATGTCTAGACCTGGCGCTTTCTTCCTGTGTACAGCGCCAGGCTCCTTCACACCTGGTGATGAATACGATGTATGTTTGGTCTGAGTGCAAACATTGATTGGACTAGTTATTAGCATTCTAGCATTCTGCTTCGCTAATTTGTACTACGTGAATGAGGTCAGTCCCAGTCAGGTCAGTCTTTGTATTTAAGTCTTCCCTGCGCTATTCAGCACCATTATGTATGTATGAGAATGCAAATTGCTTGTTGAGATTCTATTCGCACCGCATTGTCCATTCGGTCCTTTTCATCACATTGCAGATTCTCGGTTATTACGTACATCACGTATCTGTGCATGTAACACTACTCACGAAATTTGCAAAACTAAAATGAATCTTCTGCAGAACATGGAATAATACGCCGACATATGTTTTGTCTTTTGTGCATGTGGTGAGTGGAGGTCCTTAGGGCCACGGCACGTATTCCTAAGAAAACAAAAACGAGAAAAAAAGAAAAAACGAGAAAAAGAAAAATGAGAAAACAAAAAAACAAGAAAAAAGAAAAACGAGAATTTTTTCTCATTTTTATTTTCTTAGGGAATACGTGCAGTGGCCCTAAGGGCCTCTGATCACCACATGCACAAAAGACAAAACATATACCGGCGTATTATTCCATGTTCTGCAGAAGATTCATTCTAGTTTTGCACATTTGGTGAGTAGTGCAGACAGGCCCGGAGAATCACGTGCAGAGACCAACACGGCCTAGCTACGTGAGCAACCCATAACTGCTGAAACACATACTTGAATTCCAATCTTGAGTACATATTTGGCCAGCTCGTGCTCTACTTCATATTCACTGCCTGCCTTGATTTTGGTGGGGGGGTCTGCGCTACATGGCTGTGAGGACCCTTCACATAACCTGCATGGGCCGTTTGAGCCGTGTTAGGGGGATTCCCCCACCCCCCGAAAAAAAAAAAGGACCCTTCACACACACACACACACACACACATTCACACACACAGACGCACAAATTCACACACAAACTTTTTTTTTTTTT
>BFEA01000234.1:1362090-1380076 GCA_003427395.1 Chara braunii
ATCAATCAATCAATCAATCAATCAATCAATCAATCAATCAATGAAAAAAAAAAAAAAAAAATCGAATGAATCTTCCGCTAGGACATGGGAATATATCCTACCTCTGTGTGTGTGTGTGTGTGTGCGCCTGTAGGGCCAATCAATCACCGAAGAAAAGAAAAGAAAAAACGCACTTTTTTTTTTTTTTTTTTAAATACCTTCACTCACCCAAACCCCTCCACACAAAAATTAGTTTTTTTTATTTTTTTTTGTTCGGGGGGGTGGGGCAGGGGATGCGCCGCCCCATGGCGCTTTCCAAATCCCCAACCCCCCTCCCCAACATCTGCCACGTGTCCGCGAGGTGGCGCGTCCGCGCGGACGCATCCGCGGGGGTCGCGGACGCATCCGCGGCCGATGCTTGTCCGCCGTCGAGGGTGTTTCGCAGATACTCACAGCTATTCGGTCCAGGGGGTACAGCAATATCGGTGGTATCCATACTAACCCTTTGGAATGGTCGTTCGACTATGGTAGGCACTATCGACCTAGGCAGCTGAATTGGCGCCTTGTCAGCAGTGCAGACCTGACAATTTTGGACGATGAATTTAACATTGTCACGAATATTGGACCAATACCACTCATTTTTATCGATCGCCGCCTCTGTAATCCGGACAGCGAAATGGGCCGCCGTTTCCTTGTGAGCCGACTTAACCCAGTCATACCTCATGAACGGATGAGGTACGGTCATCCAGATCCCACTACCATCCGTTTTTCGTTTCTCCAACCGTCCATCGTTCTATCGATAATCCTGTGCCCTCTCATTAGCCCTCCTACGATCCTCACTAGTGAAGTCTTGGAGGGAGTTCCCTACCACCGTGGCTATCAAAGCGTCGTCGGTCCAAACTTCCGCCCTCCTAGACCTTCGGGTCTTTTCTAGGCCCTCTGACGTGGCTTCGAGGAATCGAGCCTCGGTTGGGATCTTGTCCGTTCGACATAGAGAACACAACTAGGTCTTATCAGTGCTTCTAAACTGGATACAAGAGCCATGGGCCCGAGAGACGCACTATCGACAATCCACCCATTCGACATATCCCTCCCCACTAGGACGCATAGGGACCGAGTAAACCCACAAGATTGCTTCGCAAAAATAGCAAAATTTATCAGGTAAAGAGAGAAAAAACGAGGATGAGAGGGGAGAAAGGGGAGCCCCAGAGTTACCTTCGTCACCCATCGCCACGTTCTATTTCTTGTTGTGAGGAAGGACTGCCACTTGTCCGTACTGTGGCCCGCTGATCGGTTCCGGTTCCTTCAACGGAGTAATCTCTTCGCCTTTAGCAACCTTTGTTGGACGGTGCAGTCGTGTCAACCTGTCGGCGTTCCCGTGCCTCTCCGTCTTCCGATGAACGATGTCGAAATCATACTCTTGCAGCCGCACGACCCAGCGTCCGATCATGCCTGTGTAATTAGTGAGCCTCTTGCGAGCCAGCAGTGGCTCGTGGTCCGTAACAAGGAGGAACTTTTGTCCGTACAAGTATGGATGGAAGTGTTGAATTCCCCAAACCACCACATAGCATTATCGTTGAGGAGCTGAATCGTTCCTCCGTTCATCTGGTACGGTACGGGATGCGTACTCGATGACGTGTTCGCGACCGTCGCTCCTCTTCTGTGCTAGGATAGCGGAGATTGCCTCGGGCCGCCAATCCGTGATGAGTATGAATTGTTTCGCCGGGTCCGGTCGGATCAAAGTAGGTGCCGTGGCCAAGGCTTCCTTTAAAGTGTCAAAGGCCTGTTCGCACTCCGCGTCCCTGCTGAGGGGCTGGTCTTTCCGTAGCAAGTTCATAAGGGGCCGCGCGATAGCTGCAAATCCCTTGATAAATCGGCAATAGTACAAAGTCAACCCCAGGAAAGCTCGAACTTGCGTTAGTGACATGGGAGTCGAGGCGTCTCGAACACTCGAACGGCCGCGACTTTTTTCGAATCGGGCCTTAAGCCTCCCCGAGTTACCACGTACCCCAGGAACGAAATTTCAGAGAGAAAGAATTCGCTTTTCTCCAGCGTGATCTTGAATCCGGCGTCCCGCAAAGCTCCCAGTGTCCACTCAATGTGTTGTGCGTGCCCGTGAAATGACTCTGAGTAGACCAAGATATCATCCATATACACAATGACGCAGAAATTAATCATCCCTTGAGTGAATCGGGTCTTGTTGACGAATTTTTGGAATATTACATTCATCGCCCTTTGCAACGTTGTCGACGCGTTGCAGATTCCCATCGGGCATCGAACCCACTGCCAGGTACCTTAGAACAGGACGAAGGTCGTCTTGGGCTGGTCCTCCTCCTTAACCAAGATGTGATGGAGCCCCTGACGAATGTCAAACTTACTAAAGTAGTTAGCACACCCAATCGCATCCAACAAATCATCAATCGGGGGGAGGGGATACACATCCTTGATCGTGATATCATTCAGCTTACGATAATTGATGCAAATGCGAGCCGACCCATTTTTCTTCGGTACTAGGACTACGGGGAATGACCAAGGTCCAGTGGCTGGTTCAACCCATTTGTTAGCTTCAAATTCCCTAATCCTCTGTAAGGCTGTCTTTTGTTCCGCGAGGGAATATCTGTACGGTTTGCAGTGGATTGGAGGGTGATTTCCGGTCTGAATCTCATGCTGAATAACTAGTGATAGTCCGATATCCGTGTCTGTCACACTAATCACTCCCTGATATTCTCTTAGAATTTCCGCGATTAGATGGTGAATCTCATCGGGCACGTACTATGGCACATGCAACTCGTAAGGCTGATCTAGTATTTGGATGGTAATCTGTTTTGTATTGGTTCTACCAGCGTTTTCGGGAGGGGGCGTGGAGATGAATGAGTTGTCCGATCGCCACGAAAACACAGTGGCCATCATCTGTGCGTCTTCTTCTCGAATCGCCACGTGTTCTTCCAGAGTCATGCCGTCGCGGACGTCCTGCCATCGCACGGGTTTTTCCGCAATCTTGATCCTAAGGTCATGGGGTTCTGCGTTCTGACACGCAGGGGGTTCCAAAGCCGCGCCCTCGGCCCCTAAGTTCCCTAACCTCAACAATCCTATCTCTTTCCCTGAAGATAACAGGGAACGGGGTAGCTCTGTTATATCGCAGAAAGCTTTCTTGTCCCTATATCTCGCAAGGAGTGGGGTGGTGCCTTCGTATAAGGTCCGAGGGGGTTCCGAAGAATCGGCGATCCGGGAAATCTGTACGAGGGGTTCGCCCAAGATCATTGCAGCGATGAATTGCGCGTGTCCTCTGTATGTTTCTTTCCGTGAGACTGAATGTTTTCGTGGTTGCTTGTCGGATTGGCTAACGAATGCGTTGCTGCGCTAAGTCCCGAATCACTAAATCATCCTTATCGCTACTGTCGGTGTTGCTCAAGAGCTCCGGTTTTTCTATCCGGCGATCATTACGTTCCGCAGGTTCTCTCCAGGTGATCATTCGGAGAGCTCCCACAGGCGTCGCTGCGTCGGGGTAGATTTCAAGGTTACTTCGGTCATTGTTCGGAGAGTCAGTCTCATGGGGATGGCGTACGGTTTTTCTCCCGTATTCCGGAGGACGATCGATCGCCTTTCAAAATCTAGGTTGGCCCTCAGGGCCGTAAGAGCGGGCAGTCCCAGAAACACGCCGTACGTGTTTACGTCCAACACCACGACATCCCCCAGACCGTGTACCTTTCCTAGTCGAAAAACAACACTGGTCATTCGGCCAGCCGTCTTGATTTTCTCCTCATCTACGGAGATGAGATAATCTTTTTTCGTTAGCATGATCAAGTCCTTTCTTCTTCCCGCTTTTTCTACTACTCTGAGTGAAATTGCCAGGACGACGGCTCTTGAATCGATGATAGCATTATACGAAACTCCCCAGACCTCGATGTCGCATTCTGCGGATTTCCACGGGATCACTTTGATCCGCAGAAAGTGATCATCTTTCTGGATTAATCCCAAGCGTATTGGATCCAACGTACTGGCAACGTTCGGATTGTACTCTTAGATAGGGGTTTTTCCTTTCGCGTTTGTCGTTTTAGCAAGGGCGAATCATTTCATGTTCGCTTTGCAGTGTTGTCCAATTCTGAAGCTTGTCCTATTCTTCTAAGTAGCTCAATTTTTTTCTTAGCCAAAGTCGGGTAATGGCCCCGATATCTTAAATTTTCAAAATTCGATGTACTAAGTGCTGCAACATGCGCTCGTTAGCTTGTTCCGATATGGATAACAAGTCTCCGATCGGGAGGGGAATGCGATGATCCAGGGCTCGGACAATATTTAGGATGTCTATTTCCCCAGTGACAAAAGCAGGTCCTCCAAACCCCGTCTCCCCTGGAGAGGGTCTCCATTCTGCCACTTCATGTTGTTCATTTGCGGGTCGGATCATTCCGATCATTCCCAATCCCGGGTATCCTAATGCTACCCGAGTCCCAGGCCACCCGACTGATGGTCTTCGTGTTTTCGCTGTCACCTCTCCATAAGTAGGCAGCCACCTTTCTCTTTAGGGATTTTTGGGCCGGCCCACTTAAGGGCTACAGGACCGATTTGTGCCATAAGGTGGTCAGTACTACATTGTTAATCACTAGAGCCCTCCCAAGAAGTGATGTGTGTTTGTGGTTCCACTAGAGGAGCTTTTGGAGTGCAGGAGATGCGAGCCACTTATCATTCTCGGTCGGGCAGCCTTTTGCAGTCATTTTGACTCCGAGGACTCGAACAGGTTTGTCGAGGTCCATCCATGTAATATGGGGAACTTCCGGTGGGCGGCCTCCTTGTTGGTGAAGCCACCATCCGAGCGTTTTTTGTCCCCAATTTACTGCCATGTCCGATAGGATGCAGAAGTGATCCATCAGTCGCTGGATCTCTTCCATATTGGAGGGTGAGGCCTCGACCATGATTGTAAGATCATCTGCAAACAGAGAGCATACCTGAATGGCCTTTTCTGGTATGCTTGCGATTTGGATCCTCTGCAAGTTTTTACCGTGCCTGAGGTTGGCTGGCAGCATGACAGGACCTCCATGATGATAACGAAGAGGAATGGGGCTATGAGATCCCCTTGTCGAACCGACCTTTGCAGTTTGATTTCTGGTGCCAGAGTGCCATTTATCTGGACCCGGGTTGTCGCGTTTTGGTGCAAGATCCTCACCCACCTTTGAAAGCAAGGGTCAAAATTCATTTTTTCGAAGCATTTATCAAGAAAAAAACAGTCCACATGATCGTACGCTTTTTCAAAATCAATAAAAATGAAGGTTGTGTTGCATCTGGACTGATGTGCAAGTTTGATTACTTCGTTGATTAGTAAGATATTTTCCTTAATGTTTCTATTCTGGATGAAACATTTCTGTGCCCGGTGTACCAGATCCTCAATTACTTCAATCATCCTATTGGTCAGGGTTTTAGATAACATCTTGTAGACCACTGTCAGAAGAGTTATGGGTCTGTAATTATGGATATTCATTTAATCTCCTTTTTTATACAGTAAGGACAACACCCCTTGCCCCCGCATCTCTCCCATGTTTCCATTATCCCAGACCTCCCTATAAAATTGCATGAGGTCGTTGTTGAGTATTGGCCACATGGTTTCCCAAAATTTCTTGGGGAAACGGTTTATTCCTAGCGTTTTTTCCTCTTCCATCTGTAGGAACGTTGTCCATACTTCTTCCTTGCTCAAGGGAAGTTCCAGCTTGTGTCTCTGAGTTTGGGTAAGATTGTTATCCAAAGGGCGTAGGAAATCGTTGATTTCATCCATACGGGAGGTCTCTCTTGCGCGTGGAATCTGTAAGGAGAAAAACTCTTGATAAAAGGTTATTGCTATTTTTACACAATGCGTCGTGCTTGTAGCCACCTCCCAACTGGAGATCCAGAAAGGCCTCTATAGTAGTTCGGTGGGCTCTAATCGATGCTAGGCTAAAAAACTGTGAGTCCATGGTTCCTTCGGTGGTCCACTTAGATAACTTGCCTTTGATTCTGATTCCTTGCCATCTGTGTTAAGCGTATTGAAGAAGTTGGTTTTTGGGCTGTTGGATGGTAACAATATGGTCATTCGAGTTGTCCTGGTTAACCAGGTCATGAAGTTGTCTGTGAACATTAAATTCTTGCTGGTGACGTGAGCTTGCTATGAATTTAGAATAATCTTTACTTTTTTTAAGTTTTTTTGGCTAAAAAAAACACCCCATTTGTGAACCACATTATTGCTGAATTAAACTCATCTTTCAGTCCTTGCCAATAGGCCCAAACATCTTTTAGGAAGGCATGGAAGTTTTGGCTTTTGAGCAAGGAGACATTTTGTTTATAGTATCCTGGTCCTTGATCCGTTTTTTTCCGAAACGAAAGGATTGCCCCGCATGTACAATGGTCGAGTCCCGGGTGGGGACTTTGTGGTAAGATTACTGCATACTGCATAGCGTTTTGGATCTCTTGTGAGATAACCCAGATAAGTACCAGGTCAATACGAAATTTTGAATGCCTGACTGGGTCATTTGTGCGAATACATGTGTAAGATCGGTCTGTGGGGTGGAGAAGTCGGAACGCATCCATCAGTGTCAAGGCGCTGCAGAAATCTGTTATAGTGTGTTCATCCTCCTCCACTTGATGTGGGTAGGATGCACGGGGATTCCACCGGTCAAGCCATCTATCGGGGGTTGCGTTAAAGTCCCCTGCAATGATCAGGGGGATTCCGGGCTGGACCACAGAGGCTAGGTGCTAAAAAAAAACCTTCCTCTGTTGCCGAATTGAGCGCGTATATGCTAAAAATACAAATCAGTTCTAATTCCAGCATCCCCAAAACCGAGACCCAACGTCCATTTTCCTCATCCGCAGCCCAGTTTATCATTTCAAATCTCGACTCCGGTGGAATCCAAATTGCAACCCCCGCCGATGCTGATGCGGGTGCATGGGCCTTGTAAACTTGGTAAGGTCAGGCCATTTGGTGAGCCCGGTGGTGTTCCGGCTTGTCCATGAGGTGGGTCTCTTGAATGCACACCACGTTTGGCGATCTCCTCCCTCCCACTCCTCGTAGCTGGTCCCATATTGCCTGTCGTTTCTCAGGATTGAAGGAGGCCAGTTCATTCATATTCAGTGATCTCAGGTCCAAGTCTGCATTTTTTAGACCATTTGTCCATTTTGTGTTTGTGCAGTATAGGGCTTCGAGTTTGTCCATGAAACATTTTGCAAAGTTTATCTCTTTTCTTTTTTCTTTTCTTTTTATACAGTGTGCCAGACTCTACTAGACCAGTCTACTCTGCACAGGAGTCTGTATCTTATCACTCTTGATAAGCATGTCTGTACGTCCTCCTTTGCCCAGAAAGGGTTGGCCTTTACCTTGTGTAGCTACAGGTCCATTAAGGTACTGTGATTGAACCAGACCAGATCCGAGTCCTTGTCTTCCTCAAATAGGATGTACAAGTCTGTGTCTGCAACACGAGTCAAGCCATCGAACTGGACGGAGGTTGCTTTGGCCCCTATTGGAAAATTTTTACTTGTGAAGGGCCGCACTTTTCCATTGAAGTCCTTCTCTCTTAGCGTCGACACGGACCACATGCTGTAAAAGTGCATTCCCATTGCAGTAACCCCTCCTTCTATCGGGGAGAGGCCGATTTCCATCTTGTCCCCCTCCCTTCTCAGCGGAATGGCTATCACCCCCTTCTTCAGGATGAGCGGTTTTTCATATTGTCCTTTTTCTACCAAGTTTCTCATCTTATCCTGTCTCCGAGGTTCCTCTGATGGTTCCTTTCTTCCCTTTCTGAATCTGCAGCCGTACGTTGCGCGGGTCTATCTTGTTTCCCTTCCTCCTCTACCGGTCCCTCCCCTCGTGTCCCTGTGTCTACTCCCGAGTCTTCAGACTCTTTCTCAGCAGACGGAGGGCAGAAATGCAAGTGAGCGATGTGCCTGACACGCTGGAAGGTTTCTGGCCACGAGATGTGCGGCGGGGGACCTGTGTCCAAAGCTTTTCTCAGGGTTTGGCTGTTGTCCAACATGTCGAAGCACTGCACATAAGTGCGGTCCCAGAAGTCAGAGGATGCCGCTGTATGTTGGGCCTGAAGCCCTACGATGAGCCAGTCCGCTATTGCTTGCAGCTTCTCTTCAGTGTCCATGTCCGCGGGCGGAGCTTGGTCCTCCGCTCCCTTTTCCTTCATCTCGACATCCGGTGGGGGGGCAGGGAGGCGGGGGGCTCTTCGATCTCCATGGGTTGGGGTCCGAAGGCCTCCCTGAATCGATCTCTTGAATATGTGCTTGTGTTCTCTAACTGGGTCTGTGTGTGGGGGGGTAAGGTCTCCTTTTGTGGTACTTGGAAGTGGGCCGCCGAGACTCTGTAAAGGCGCTGGAGGATGTCCTCCCAAGAGGTATGAGCTGGAAGGCCTTTTTCTAGTATGACCTTGATAGAGGGGCTGCTCTCCAATGCCGCTACCAATTGTGCCTGTGCCCGTCGCCAGAAGTCTTGCGGTACCCCTCCATGATTTTGGTGCAGCCCCCTCATGACCCAGTCTGTGATTCTCAAGACCGTGATCTACGAGTCCCCTTGAGCCGGGAAGGCCACCGGGTTGCTGATTCCTTTTTGGCCCGGTTGCCAAATTGTGTCATAGGGGCTGCAGTTCCGTTTTGAGTTTGCTGTGTCACTATATTCTCCAGGCTGTCCCCGGAGGTCATTTCCGTTGTCTGTCCTTGTTTCGGGTCAGTCCCCTCCCTGCTGTGTATGGGGATTGTCTGTTGCCCTCCTTGCTGGTCTTCCTTATCCTGCTCTTCTTCGGCATCTCCCTTCCCATCAGCTAGCAATGCGAATCTGTTTTGTTCCTCCCTTAATTTGGATATTTTGGTCTGTTCTGCAGCTTTCTGTTGCTCACTCCTTGATTGCAGCCCCTTTTTTTTGGGGGGGGATCCTTCCAGGTCCCCTTGCCCCGACTGTGCTGCTTGATCCAAGTCGGCCGCCGGGTCCGGGCCCAGGGCCCCCTTTCTCTCTTTGGCCTTGGCTGCTTATGGGGAAGCTCCCTGTTGCTGAGGCGCGGCCTGGCCAGGGCGGTCCAGGCTGGTCCTGGAGTCTCGGGGGGGGTCTGGTAGATGCAGATGCTTTTCCACAGTTTTGGGGGGGGTCCATGTGGCCATTGGTTTTGATTTCCAATCTGGATCGCCTTGTTTGTCCCATACCCACCCTACAGTCTTGCCATCCTCTCCCTCCTTGTCTATGTACACCCAACCTTCGTGCCCCGGGTCAACCGTTCTCCAGTGGGTGTTATGGAAGAGGTCCCTGATTAGCCTGCCTGTGGCCCGTGTTTGGTTGATCGGGTGGTGGGGGCAAGCCGGGTCTGTGTACAGATGGCCATAGGCCTGGCACTTGAAGCACCATGGTCTGAGCTTGTGGGCCGTGTGTACTTTGTACTCCCTTTCCCCCACACGGAAGGGGATGATGTCGTCAATGTAGAAGGGTTGCCCTTCCGGAAGACTAAGTGCCAGCATTAGATAATAGTCACGTCGTGCCACGTGTGGGGGGAGGGGGTCTATGAAATGAGTATGATATTGTTCATTTTGCTATCACCTCGGGAGGTGGTACCAAATTTTCTTTTGCTTTTCAGGATTTTGCGAGAAGAAATTTTAGCACATCTGTCAACTGCCGGAGGGTGTTGGTAGCAGTAGAAACGTGGGGAATTTGCCACATCTGCTGAAATGGCATTTCCAGTGTGGGTCACACACTTTTTTTTTTTTTTTTTTTTTTTTTTTTTTAAATTGCCCTTGCTATATCCCTCTATCCTGGCGGTGGTAGGAGAACTGTCAGAATTGAGGGCTTACCTTTCGGGCTGCTCCATCTATTGGTGGGGAGCGGCACCTGCTGGAAACCGGGTCCAGCGTCCCATTTGATACATAGTGAAGCACTGGGATTGATGTTCTTTGTTTCCTGGGCCTGTGGCTATTGCTTACTCATCCTGGGGCTCCATCATCCCATGGAGCTGCTATTATACATCGTGAAGCACTGGGATTGATGTTCGTTGTTTCCTGGGCCTGTGGTTATTGCTTACTCATCCTGGGGCTCCATCATCTCGTGGAGCGGCTAGTATCACCCTTCCTTAGCGCTCTTTTTTTGTCCACATGCCTTGCAGAAATCCCGTGAGCAACGGGCTTGTCTGTTGCGGCGGAAACTGCACCCTCCTGTGGCATTCCTTCCGCTCTGCTCTGCCGACTTCCCCCTTGGTAGTGCGTTCCCCCTGGTCGCCCATAGATGGCAATAGGCACGCTTCCGCAGGTAATAGATCTATCTTCTGCCGGCCTCCCCCGCGGTTCCATTTCAGATGGGAGCCATGGTAGAAGCAATGACCGCTGTCCCTCCCTGCGAAAAAACGTTGCTTTGTGGAATGGTCCCACCGGGTCACATCAAGGGGGGGACGACGGCTCGAACCGTCTGGAAATGAGGGGTTCTTGGACGTGCCCCCAGCTGGTGTTGTTGATCGTCGTTCGCCAGTGCCGGCCCCGTGGCGTGCTCCATCTCCAAGCAGCAGTTTGTCTCATTGCTGGCATCTCTACTACCGTCTTCCCCCAAACATAACGCACCCTTAAAATGAATGTATACGAGTTGTATTTCCGGCCAGATACAGCCTCGTTTGCCAGATACAGCCAAAACGAGGGTGCATTCTGTTCGGAGGAAGACGGTAGTGCCAGCATGGACAGTGGAGCTGCGCGCCAACAAAAGGAAGTGCCATGTTGCTTGATGTACCACGAAGACAACGTGTCTCTTTTTTTTTTTTTTTTTTTTTTTACATGACGAACTTGGCTTTGAGCTTGCTTCTGCATCTCGACTATTGGGTGCAGGCTCTTGTCTGCTCACCAGAGGCCAAAACTGAATAACGGAGCCGAGCTCTTGTCTGCTCACCAGAGGCCCTAACTGAATGATGGAGCCGAGCACTGCGAGTGAGCTTTAAGAACTCACCCCTTCGCAGGGCCGAGCCAGAGGAAATTCGAGACGAATTATGTAGACCTCAAAAAAAAAAAAGAGTAGTTGAAGGATTTGGGCCTCGCCCTGTGTGACCACGCGAGGCACCTTTTTGGCAACTGGTAGTAAAGTCCCACTCGTGTCCTACTTGATTTGCTCCCACTGTGTGACCGGGCGGGGCAGTACTTCACCAAAAGCGGGATTGCAAAATTCTCTTTTTTTGCTGCTATGCTACCGCTGTGTGAGTATGCCCTTTTTTTTTTTTTTAGCGGTTCTTCGGAGTCACACACACCCTATCCACTAATCCACATACGTGGGTAGTGGGATCTCCCTCCAGGTGAGAGAATTTTTTTTTTTAACAAGAAAATTGTCCCTTTATTACTCAATGAAAATTATTGGGCCGGGGCCCCACAATTCAAGCCGGTGAATGTATCTGACAGCATCAGCCAGCTTAGCTTTGTGCTTCAGAGCAGGGAAATAGACTAGGAACAACTTCGGTCCCAAGGACCTTTGTCCTGTTGGCCCTACTCTGAGCAAACCAAAAGAAGAAAGAAAGAGATTGCCTTCACGGCCTATAAAGCCACACAAACCAAAAGGAAAATTCCAAAGTCCAACTGTTTCCCCTAATTAGCCACACCTCATTTCTTATCCCCTTGTCTCACCTCCTGCTCATGTCCTATTCCTACTACCAGCTCCTACTTCCGTTCTGTCCCCTTTCCCACCTACTGCGGTAAGATCTGTCTTAGCACTCCCTCCTCTTGCAGTCTCCCTCTGCCTGTCTCCTGCGACCCTTCATCCGAGTGCCCAGGATTTTACTTCTACTTCCCCTATTCGCTATTCAACCACTGGCCTAGCTCTAATCTTTCTCCCTCAATCTTCACCATCCGCTCACTCTGACCCCACGTTTCTCTGCACCATTTCAGGCCTGATTCCCTGTTTCTGGGCTTGCTGAATTTCCTCCTCCAGTCTGCCATCACTGCTCTTCGAAGGAGTTGTTTGAATGTTCTCCTGATTTGCTTGTTGCAAGTTGTTGGTCCAATCCTTGGACTTGAAAACTCTGTCGTTTCTCTCCTGCCAAATGACTGTGAACCCAACTGCCCTTGTCACTTGTGCAACATAGCCCCAGCCCTTTGTCATGCTGTGTCCATCGTGTATTCCCCCAGCAAACACCATTCTTTTGTCCATGCAAATGCTCCATCGGGTAAAGCTGGTCTGTCGTCCTTCGGGACATCCGTTAAAATTGGAACGATACAGAGAAGATTAGCATGGCCGCTGCGCAGCGATGACACGCATAAATCGAGGAAAAGAGAGCCGGTATGTCTGTGTGTCGGATACGATCGCTATCGCTCAGTTTCTTTTCAACTACAGAGCCGCAGCGCTCAGAATATAGCGTCCCTGACGCGACGATCCTGCTCGCGTGCGGCGGGGGGGTGAGCGCTCTCTTCCTGACGACCTCCTTCGAGCAACACGCCATCCCGAAAGACTTCCAGAAACACCCTACCGAGCGAAGGGAGAGCTCTCCGTACTCGAGGCAACGGGGAGGAGGCCAGCGAGTGGGAGAACGCGCGCACGCGCGTGCCACAGAGAGAGAGAGAGAGAGAGAGAGAGAGAGAGAGAGAGAGAGAGAGAGAGAGAGAGAGAGAGAGAGAGAGAGGTCTCTGGAATTAAGGCAACTCGGGAGACGGGAGCGCGGGCGAGCGGCAGACCAGCTATCGAAGGGGTGCACGGCGCGCACACACACACACGCACACACACTCACACACACATATACACACACAGACAGACAGAGAGAGAGAGAGAGAGAGAGAGAGAGAGAGAGAGAGAGAGATGGTATCTCAATGAGTAGAGGGGGAGGACTCTGGAACTAAGGCAACCGGGAACACTGAAGCGGCGGGCGGCCGTCAAGCGAAGGAGCAAGCGAGGGATCGGAGGGATCCACCCCCCCCGGCACACACACACACACACCTGTCTCTTATACACATCTAGATGTGTATAAGAGACAGCCACCCTCCATGCGTTTGCCACTACATACGAGCGCTTCCGANAGAGAGAGAGAGAGAGAGAGAGAGAGAGAGAGAGAGAGAGAGAGAGAGAAGAGAGAAAGAGAGAGATCGCGGCGGGGAGGTTCTATAACGTTTTCCTTTCTCAATTAGCATCGATTCGGTAGATTGAGGGTTGTAACAAAGATCACAGGAGTTGAACTGGTGGGGCAAACTGTGAATTGACACAACGGCGGTGAAGAGAGGAGGATGACGAGAAGCACTTGAAAGTGGAAGGCTGATTTGCCCGGGCTCTTACTTACAGTATTTCGCTTACGCTGGGCCACACCGACCGTGTACTGTTTCGAATTTGAGTTAGTCCATGACTCCATGGAGATTCTGATATTATGTTCTCTGCCTCCGGATTGTGTATGATTTACCACTGTCATAAGTGAATGGCAATTGACTGTTGTCTGAAAATGGTGCTCTAAATGTTTAGGGCATAATCACATAGGAACGTTTTGGACGGAGCTCTGGACGTGATTGCCATCAGATGCATCCACGTCCGGCCGTGATTAGAGTCAGATGCAGTGGTAGTAGCAAAGTGGTTGTTAATTGGCAGGTTGGGGGTAGGCAGAAATGCAAGGAGTGCATTGCGAAGGAGTGTTTAGCAAAGGCGTGCGTGCAGAGGCAAAGACGTATATAGATAAACCGCCGCTGCCGAATTTTTCAGCAAGAATGTAAATTAAACGTGTTTTCCGTCAATCAGCAAGTGCGATATTCTCTTCTACGTCGGATTGAAGGCAGTTGAGCGCGGGGAACTCAAAGAGAGGTAGATCGATGAATAGTTTGGGAGGCAAAGATATCAGGGTGAGTAGTCCTTGGGAGTCGAACCCTCGTCACTGGAGGGGCGAGGTCTCTCTTGACCGTAGAAATTTTTCGTTCTGCACCGTAGATTATGAATTAACGCCCCGAAAGCTGAACCTGATGAATGGAATCTCTTGAAGCTCGGAGGATAGCTGATGGGGTGGAGTGATGGGTATAAGGGGTTGAAAGGCTCCGTGAAGGTTAGGGAGAGGGATAGCCTGGAGGAGAGTTGCTGGAGTCGTCCTCAGTGTGACTACAGTATGCGTCTATGGCTAGAGAACGGACTATAGACGCAAAAAACGGACTAAACGAATAGTCACACATTTTCCCCCTGAATCTGGGGAGAAAAAGTGGCCTGAGATATTCACGAAAATGCGAGAGAGAGAGAGAGAGAGAGAGAGAGAGAGAGAGAGAGAGAGAGAGAGAGAGAGAGAGAGAGCGAGAGAGAGAGAGAGAGAGAGAGAGAGAGGGAGAGAGAGAGAAGACGGTGGCGGGGGGGGGGGGGGGGTGGAGGAACTTGCCTGAAAAACGACTATGTGTTTCAGACCTGCGTTTGCCTGGCTATTGGGCGGTCAGGGGCGCGAAGAAAGAGGAAGGCAGCAATCAGGGCAGCAAGCGTCAAGGCCAACTATGACCGTCGATGAATTCCCAGTGTTGGATCGAAAGCGATACGCCATGGAAGACAATCCTGTAATAGGCATCGATCTGGGGACCTCCTACTGCTGTGTGGCTGTGTTCCGCAACATAGACGACATCGAGATCGCTCCAAATCACCTCGGGCACAGGATCACTCCTTCCTGCGTGGCATTCACTCGTCATAACGGCTGTCTGGTGGGGGATGCTGCGAAGAGACACGGGATGACGAATCCCGAAGAGTGCATATTCGAGGTCAAGCGCCTAATGGGGAGATTTTTCAATGACGCAACTGTCCAGCAGGACAAAAAGAAGTGGCCTTTCGGCGTGTCATCAGGTCCTGCTGGCAAAGTTGTTCTAAGCGTTCCCAAGGCATCAGGTAGGCAACGCTCGTTCAAACCTGAAGAGATTTCTGCCTTGTTGCTGAAGGAGATGAAGGAGATCGCAGAGAAGTTCAGCAATTGGGGGTCCATTACGGATGCCGTCATCACTGTACCTGCGTACTTCAACCACCGTCAGAGAAAGGCGACTATGGCCGCCGGGGTCAGCGCAGGATTAAATGTGCTGCGACTTATGAGCGAACCCACGGCTGCCGCGCTGGCCTACGGTCATCAACGGCTGATACGGAGGGGGCGTGTGGAGAAAAACATCCTGGTGTTCGACCTGGGCGGGGGAACCTTCGATGTGTCCATTGTCTCAGTGAAGGCCGGCCCAGATGAGGACCGCAGCTTCGTGGTGAAGGCAGTGGTGGGAGACTCTCACCTGGGAGGCGCGGACATAGACCAGCGGCTGCTTGAGCATGCGATGCAGCATTTCAAGAATCAACTTCACGGGAAGGATTTCCTGGCCAACAAAAGGATTCTGCCAAGACTTAACCAGGCCGTTGTGGATGCCAAGCATGCTCTGTCCGCTAAAGGAGTTACTATGGCCGATATCAATTTGGAGTACAGTGACGATGTCCTCACCTTGAAACTGGGCCGCCTCAAGCTGGAGGCACTCAACGAGGACCTGTTCCGCAAGTGCATGACCATCGTTGAACAAGCTCTCAGTGATGCCAAGATGAGCAAGGATGAGATCTCTGACGTTGTCCTGGCGGGTGGATCGACGAGGATTCCAAAGGTGCAAGAGATGCTGACGACATTCTTTGGCGAGGCGCCCATCAAGTTTGTCAATCCTGACGAGGTGGTGGCGTTTGGAGCTGCAGTACAGGCCGGCTTGCTGGCCAGAAGCAACAAGTGCGCTGAGGCAAGCATATCAGTTCGGGATGTGACGTCCGTGAGTTTCGGAGTGGACTCAAGGCTCGGCATTATGAATATCCTTGTCCCTAGAAACTCTCCCCTTCCAGCAGCAAGTGGAAGTACTGAGTTCCCGTTAGATCACCACCAGTCAATACCTGTCGAATTGTATGAGGGTGAACGTGCTCTCTGTGCACACAACCGGTGTCTCGGGAAGCTACATGTGGATCCTTTCACACCTGGTCCAGCAACATTGAAGACTGTACTCCGAGTGGTGCTTACAATTGATGCTCACGGGATTCTTCATGCGACAGCGGAGGTGCTGGCAAGGCATAAGGACATTGGGAGAAAGGTCGAAACCATGGTTACACTTGATACGGATGTTGTGCAGTCTTCAGCCGATGGGACGGACACAATGGACTGGTACACGGCAGAAGCAAAAGCTGAGGACGCCAGGATCTGGGCAGCGAAGGAATCCATGAAGAAGCTGCGGCATCTCATTCTTAAATTGCAAGCAGAGCATTCGTCCAACAAGAGCGACACTGATCTGGAGAAGCATTTGAGGAAGGACTGGGAATGGTACGAAGGGCTGAAGAAACTCGCGTCAAAGGAGGAGTTCGACAGGAGATACGATAAGCTGCAAAAGTATCAAAGTCCTTAACCAGCTGACCTGATTATAATTGGGAGGACGAGCTAACTTAAGGAACTTAATGACCTGACAGCCATCAACCTATTGTCGTCACCCGAATAGAGTGCCTGGTCATTATACCCGTATTTGGTGCAATTTTCGGTCCAGATACAGCTATAATGACCGGGCATTCTATTTGCGTGAAGAAGTTAGAGATTTAGGCTTGCACCTGTTGTGTGAAAACTTGTGGTGTCCGTAGAACATGTTTTCGGCAGTGACTATTGGTGGAGGTCATTCCGCCATTTTAGTGGCAATTGCCTCCTTCCCTCAGTCACGTCCGCTATCCCTGCTATCATCGGCACCTCGCCTTGTGTGACCCGTCACCGTGACCGGTGACCGGCTGGTCACTGTGACCGGTCGCCTTGTCTGACAGCTTGTGTGAGGACTCCTCACTTAGGAGCGTGCTGTATTCTGAATGCTCCCTACGGAGCTCTCGGTTCTGTGGGAAGCAGGTGCAGTTCTGCCAGTTCGGGCCAAGGCATAGTGGAATTCGCTCGGTGAGGAGGATTGCCTTTTTGTCAATCAAGGGTGATTCTATTTTTTTCTGAGCTATTCCAGTTTAAATGGGGTAAGTACTCAGAACCCGGCTGCTGCCACAGTGCCACCCAGAAAGTTTGGGCTGCCTTTTTCCCACATAGGAAGCTGCCACTTTGAGATAAGAATAGAGAGAAAGGATGCACAGGGGAAAGGGAGAGGAGGACTCTGACGCGAGGACACTATCGTAGCAAGTGGAGCGCACAAGTTGCACTATATATATAGTCGAGAAAGTCGGTACCTTCGAAATAGGAGATTGAGGGATAGATATGGGACAGCCGACTTTGCTCAACAGAGACATCCTTCGGAATATTGCCTGTAGGCTGTAGGAATGCAACATCTTGCATATGGAATGTAGTCATTAAGCACACCGGGCTTATGAGAGTGTGACCATCTTCGGCCAAGCAGGGTGCTCAGGGTAAGCAATCAAGAAGTACTAGTCGTAAAGCGTGTATGTAGCGTGTATATACCGGTTGTTGCGAGTCTGGGCGAATTCAGGGCAAGGGAGCAGGGCTGCGAAGGAGGCGTGGGACAGATAGCCTTTTGAGTGCCCTTTGTATTATCATCAGGTGTAAAGACTTTGAGGGATGGACGAAGGAAAGAAGGTCCATTTTCACCACTCAAGATTCCCCGGCCAGTCACCTCTTTTTCTGTTTTTTTTTTTTTTTTTGGAAGCAGGACGGCCTTGAGAGGTATCATTATTGAAATGACCGGTCCCGGCTACTTCAGAACGATTTGACTCGAGTAGGATTCGAACTTAGGTCTGCTTATCATCAATTCATGGGTGTTTCCAGATGGGGCAGCTCCCCATAGATAAAGTGGAGATGACACAAAAAAGAATCTAAAAGAGGAAGGGATCAAGCATGCCCCGAGCGTCTAGCTTAACACTTTGAGGATGGACAAGCATGCCAGGTATAAACAGTAGCTGTTGGTGGTCGGCTGTTGAAAAAAGCTCTCTATCTAAGGTTGCCTTACAGTGGCTTTTTTCATTTTTGTTCAGTCCGCCCGAGGTGCGTCTGAGGTGTCTTATCTAATGTATTTACCTGATCCGCGCGCGCAAGAGAGAGAGAGAGAGAGAGAGAGAGAGAGAGAGAGAGAGAGAGAGAGAGAGAGAGAGAGAGAGAGAGAGAGAGAGAGAGAGAGG
>BFEA01000234.1:1400006-1430188 GCA_003427395.1 Chara braunii
CCCGTTTTTGAAGTTTCAATGTTTTTTTTTTTTGCGAGGAGGTAGGGGACCCCCCCCCGACTCGAAACCTGTTCCTCGCCCCCCAAACCCCCTCCTCGATCGGCCGCGGCGTCGGCCGAAATTATCGGCCGCGTTCGGCCGCGGTCAGGGGGGTCCCGGCCTAGGCCGTCGGCCGTGGCCTGGGCCGAACCCGGCCGCGGCCAGCGTGCAACATAGCCCGACGGGGATAGGTCGAAGTTGTATTTTAAAAAGGAAAAGGTGATCGTTGTTATCCCGTTATGGAACCACCACCTCATAATTGTAGTCGCTTCACAGTGAGACGAAGCGACGGGGACAGATAGCAAAAGGCCTGTAGACATTGCGGTCGTAAGGGTTTTTTTTTTTTTTTTTTTTTTTTTTTTTTTTTGGGGGGGGGTTTCCTTTGTGTAAAATTCCAATTTTTAAATTATCCCTTATTTTCGAACTTTCATTAAATCTGGAAGGCTACCTCGAGCTCTGTTTAGAGCACTGGGATCTGAGCATGAGGCAAGTCTATAAGAGACAAAGGGGCCTAGCTATCAGTGTGCTAGCTGTGGTTGTCCGTGGGTTATTTGGTGACCTTGATGTCGTTAGTCTGGGGCCAGAGGGCAGAAGCGAGGGCTAGTACGTCGTTCAAGTGCACGCACTTGGGAACGAGGTCGGGCTATTCCGAGCGGCTATGGCGGACAAAAATGGCCTGCGCGGTTACCGGCCTCGATATATGAAGTATTCCTGGATGTGGGACCGAGAGGATGAGAAGGGTACTATGGTGAAAACTATATTGACCTATGGTAAGCCTGGCGGGGAGGTGAGGCTAAAAGTTAACGTGTATGGTGGTAGGGAGCAGGAAATGAGGAGAGCCGAAGGACTGCAGGCCGCGGTTACCGAGGCGGGCAACAGGGCCGAGCAGAGGTGCAGGCGTGGCGGGGTGACTGCAGGGATGAGGGTGACTGTCACTTACCATGAGGATGATTCCTCGACTGGGACCACGACCAGGGAGGTACAACATGGGGAACGGGACTCGAAAAGGGAGTCTGAGATGAGTGACAGAGAGGCAGATGTCCAGTCCTGGCATGGACTGGACCAGATCCGCCGGAACCACCCATTGGCAGGCCGAGTGGAGCGCGGGCCCGAGGCGAGTTCACGACAGCGGGGAGGCTGAGGCAAGGGCGGTTACGAGAGTATACGGTCTGCACGTGGCACGGCCTGGGTGTGTGAGGTCGGTCAGCGAAAGGGGGAAACTGGGTGAGCGAAGCGGGACGCGGGCCTGCGGTGTGCGACTGACGTCAACCGTTGTTCTCATGCACTCGTGGCGTTCTTGCACCAGCTGCGGTAATGAGAAGGTAAGAAGGAAGAGGTCCTGCAAGAACGGAAAAGCAATGGCCATCAGAGGAGAGGAGCGAGACAGAAGGCGGATCCAATGCAGTCGACGCAAGTGGCTAGCTATGTGCTTGTGTAATGTGTGAGCCAGCGAGAAAGAAGAGAAAGTCAAATCAAAGGAGGGATGGCCCGACCAGCCACGAGTTAAGAAAAGAGGATGTTAGGGCGAAGTCACGAAACGGTTACGAGCGAAAAGGTCGGCGACGAAACAGATGTGGGACACACTTCTTGGACACAGTCACGGATGATGGCTGAAGAATAGATGGTGATTTAGAAGTCACAAGCTAAGGCATTACAGGACACGCATGTTCCCTGTCCACTGACAGTAACCACTTCTGCACAACTGGTAGCCTTCCTCTATCTTCATTCAGATCGAATAAGCCTGGTCACCCTTCAACTGAATACTTTAGGAGCGGTAGAAAGGGGCAAACAGTTTAACCAAATGGGTAAGAGAGCCACACGGCTTAAGACAGATGTGCACTCTCCTAATGGTTCGAGTTGCCTAGTCTTGGCGTTCACGTCTCTGCCATTAAGGCGAGATTGGATGAGCGAGAGAGATGTGAGCGATACGGGTAAGATTTGTATCTCGTTATTGCATGTCAAGAGGGAAGTCATGTGTATGATGATGGGCGGAGACTGATGTATTACGCAAAGGCGTATGTGGCTGCTGCATGTTGAGGGGAGAAGAGAAGAAACGCGCGACTCCTTCTGTTGCTGTTGACATCGACCCAAGGTAGACGAGAATCTTGGGCTGTATATGTAGCGGCGAGAGTTGAACGACTCAGCTGATAATCGATACAAGGTGAGCGAGTCAGAGACTGACACGAGCCAGGAGTGACAGAAATGCCATCCATCTCGGGTCACATGAGCTCATGCTGGAAAGGTGACTTACGATAGCCAAGGAAGTTCGGGAACTGCAGTGCATGTTCGGGTCCTACATTCAAGAAAATGAGAACATGCACGATCGATTTTCTGAGCTAATGGTATGTCAGGGTCCTGCGCGCTCTCCCCATGAAAAGGAGCTTATCATAGTTCAGGGCGTCCTCGGATGATCAGTTAGCAAGAGAAAGGGTGGCCGAGACAAACGAATTTGTGTTATGGGATTAATACTCTTTTGTCTTGCCTGGAGTTATCTGCGCTGCGGATAGTGATTCTTGTGCGAGTAATAGATCATTTTGAACTCGCTATTTCGGGTGGGAAGGAGCCCTATATGTTCTCATCTCATCCTTGTCTCTTCTAAGCGAGTCTAGACGAGCTCTGGACGAATGTATTGATCACCATTGTTGTCTGACCTACTAAAAAAAAACTCAAACAGTGAGATCGATGGAGAGATCAGTGGTTCGAAGAATGTTCATTAGCCCTATGGCAACTTCTTGAAAGTGATCAGATCGTGCAATCATTCGTGCATTGCCAATCCCGCCTCTTTCACTAACTTTGATTCTTAGGTTATTTCAATGATTAACTGAAAATTACCTATGAATAAAAAAGAGGGTATGGGAATCACAGTCACTGCGGATGCGTGAGTAGGTGTATCAAATTTGGCCTGGTGGATCCTATATATGTCAGACAAGCAAACATGGTAATTCTATAAGTGCAAATCACGGACTGGAGATAAGTGGTTGGCTGGTAGCGATTCGAACGAGAAAAGCTCATGATCAATCCAATCAGATAAGGAGGACGCACTTTGACCTCTTCAATTTTATTTATTTAATTCATTTATTGTTTAATGGGTTCGTAATTCTGTCCAGACAAAAGTTCCAACCGTGATTTCGATCATTCGGGAGACTGGTTTATCTGTCTATACTGGTCCATCACACCTTAAATGAACCATTGGTGAGTAGTAAAGGTTGCGATTCGAATGTGTTCTCTGATGGGCAAGAAGCAGCGTATTTTAAGGAAAATTGTGTATTTATTGGCCAAATTCTTTATGAATGGTGACTAGCGATTACTCTTGAGCTTCTCTTAATCCCGCGTCTCAGGTCTTGTTAGGTGACTTGTGACAGGTTGGTTGAGCAGTTGTGCACCCTGGTGTCACGCCTGAATGAGGTCTGTTTGGATGGTCTCTCAGCACGACACACGTTTTGAGACTACTCTAGTGTTTAGGACTGAAGTCAGACAAAACCTGTTCGAGTCATATTTGGGATTCTACGTGGCCATAATACTGGGAAAATGCACATCACTTCAACAAGCATGTCTTTACCTGATTTTGTCAACACTGTGGAGACCACTTAGCGGCACGCCGTGTGCAATACAGGTGAAAACATGCCTCGAATGTTACCTTGTGCGTCAAAAGTTGAATGGAATCCGCAACCAGGTAAATATCAGGTTAACCCAACACTAGCGGCACTATGATTGACACACAATTCAAACCAGACTCAGACAACTCAACTCAGACTCAGACAACTCAAACCAGACTCACGCAAACTTAGTTAGTGACGGATCAAAACAACCCTTAGCAGACTCAAGCGGAAGATCTGACAGACTGACAAATAGACTCAGCGAACTCAGACTATTTCAAAATTCACCTAATATCTGGAAAAATCAGTTGAAAACTAAATTCTCAGATTCAGATATTATATCACTGAGACAAAAGAAGCTTGCATCTAATATTTCAATCAGTCATCCACCTGAGTCGTAATTCGATAGACCAGGCGGTGAGGGATCATCCATCAGGTTTGGTGGTGTGAAGTGCGAACTCGACGCTCACTAATCAACTCTACTCATCAGATCGAACCAAATAAAAAGAGGCAAGTAATTTTATTCAGCATCGAAAGCCATCTTGATGAATCTGTTTCGGTCTGATTATGATCTGTCACACGATCAGAGCAGCCTTTGGCATTAATGCAGAAAATAGGGAGATGGTTCTTGCAGGCCAGCGTCAATAGTATTCACAACGGGACGGACTCTTAAGGATAAGCTCAATATTAGTTATTAACAGGGAAAGCAAAGAGAGGAACTCTAGTCAGCTCTAGCAACTTAGACTATCTAAATGGTAGTGAGGTGCTAGTTATAAAGAGCAGTTCTGTCAGGGACAAGAAGAGGGGATGGAAGGAGGAGGCATATCTGGATATGGACGCCCATAGGCAGGTTCAACGTGAACATGCAGTTCGGATGGTAAAATGGGAAAAATATATTAAATATGTGATTTATTTTTACGGGTCGGATGACAAACTGCACAGTACCGGCTCCTCACTTGAGAGCGTGGAATGGGTCAGGGCGAGCCTCGCGTGAACCCAAGTAATACCCGAGTTACCATCTCCGAAAATCTTTCAGCCCCCAACAAGCAAGCGTTTTTTCCCAATCTGCAGTTTATTTTCCTGTTGTACTGTGACATGTGAATCAATGATGTCATGACTTGATATATCAACGTGCATTCAAACAACTTTTAATGAACATTCAACTACAGTCCAATCATTATTCAGTCAACAATCTTCGCAGCATTCGGTTCCCTATCGAGCAGTTAGTTGGTTTGAGCGAGACTTTATCCTACCAAGTAACTTTCACTCAGACTCTTACCTAATCAGAAACCGGTTTTCTTCCTTCTGTCAGAAAATATTAATTTAATTGAGCTCATGAGAGAAATCAATCCCTTTTCAGCCAGGCAGTCTGTCCTCGATAGCCTCAATCAGGTAGCCTCAAAGGAAAGTTTCCCATACAATTATGCCAAGACCAATGGCTTCAAGCGCGAAGGTCTATCAGTCTTCGTCGCTCTCACAGAATTTGCGGGAGATGCAGTCAAGGACCTGGGGGTATACCTGAAGAAGGGAAATGAAACGCATTTGCACTCTCACGCAGTTTGGGTCGCAGCAGCCAGGTTTGTGCAATGGAAAGCTGAGAGACTCCAAGGGAGCGCAAAGTTGGTCTATAGCTTTGGTCCTAAGCTTTTCAGTGACTAACCCAAGCCTCCGGTTCCTAACTACTTCACTGACGGCTCTTACTAGGGAGACCTAGTGGACTTGGCAAAGAGGTACATATCACCGGCAGTGATCGACTATGATGCAGTGACAGAACCCTCCGAGTTTCCGCATCTCAGAAGGGGGATCTTTTCTCAGCCATATCTCCCCACATTGTGGGTGGAGTTCTGTGTCATGGTTGACTTCCGTGTCATGGGACTTGGATGAAAATTTTTGGAACTAGCAGGGTTCAGGTAGCTTTACATTCAGAAGTCTTAAACTCATAAAGTACGGAGGCATGGCAAGAAGCCCAAACGACACACAGCAAAATGAGAGATTGAGGGTGATGCTCAGAGGGATGAGTGAGGACTCTTGATTGGTGCTGGCCATACTCTCTTCCATATGTACTTCCTGAGACTATTATGAGTCCATATTCTTCCCTCATCTGACCTTGTCCTTGTCATTGTTTGAGTCAGCCGGTCATGCATCATGCTTTGCTGTGCTAGATGATTGCTTTCTTTAGTGATCCTGTCACAGTTCTCGACATCAGATTGACATAATTGATGCATGCACAACACTCCACAATTTTTATGATTATTATTTGCATGATTATTTACTGTTCCGAATCAAAATAATAGATTCCTAAGACCGGAGACCGACGAAGACCGCAATTGAAGGGTCTCGCTCGAAGCCGGACGCACACAACAGGAAGAGATTTGCATTATTTAATTTATTTTATTTATTGCAATCAAGAACCAAATCCTGCGTGACAGCCTCTTGGCTCTCCGGTTGCCCAAAGTGGCCTGACTGGAAAAAGTGCGACAAAAATGGCGCCGTTGCCGGGGACATGAATTTTTTTTGTGTCCAGGAACGAGCCTGGGTCAGCAAGCAACTTTGAGCTTTGATTAGGCCTTGAGAACTGTTGACAAAATTATGAATTTCTCAGACTCTTCTTGCAGCTTTTCTTGAGTCATTATTCTCTTGAGAAAACCTAGTTGCTTACTGAGTTTTATCTCTTCTTGTGTGAGGTACCACACTGGGCCGAAAGAGGAGACTGATATTAATTGCTGGAGAGAATCGAGTTTGATACCAGGTATGCTCTATTGACTCTCAACACACTGAAGGAATTGAAAGAAAGAGTGGATCAGATTAAGACAAATGTTGGTCGACAGTGCACTGAAAGGGTTATCCAGACTCACTTCCAATGGGATATTTCCTTATCGATATGAGGGTTGTTGGGGCTATCACTCCCGTGGCTCAACCATCTGCGTAGTGCTGACTCACTTCTTAGAAGGAGATATCTATGATATCCACCCATACGTCAAAGAAGGAGGGAGCAATGATGGTGATAATTTTAATTGGTTATGGGAGATTGTAACTCAATTCATCTATGACGAAAAGGCAGATCTGATCAAGCAAAAGAAGAAAGTGGAATGAAGTATAATGTCAGTAACGTTTGAGACTGTTCTGATCCCTCCTATACCTGACAGCTATTGTAATGGGACTAACTGGTTGCTGATTATCAACATGGTATTGATGAGGGAGAAAAGAAACGATGGTCATGAGAACTAAAGAGATTTCAGCAGAAGTAATCTGGCAGAGGAGGTTAAAAATTGGCAGAGGTTCAGGCCCACGTCAAGAGAAGGTCGAGTGTCTCGTAAGGTCGCTGAATACTCTGAGCAAGAGAGAGATATTTCCATATGAGGTTGGCAGATATGAGATGGTCGAGAGCGGATCGGAACAGGAACGATTATATGTACTGACATTCTATTTTACGGACTTGGATATGTATGATGTAAAAATCTATGTCCCAAAAGAAAGAAGTGCTGATGCAACATATGAGAGATGTTGGAGATTTGTTGAAGAGGTTGTACTAAAAGAGAAAGAGAGACTTGAAAGAGAGAACAAATGTTTCACTGGATCTACTCGATTTATTGTCTTTGATCGACTCCCAGCTCCTCCCTTACCTGATATCAATCCATCGAGAGATAATTGGTCACAAGCGGTTATCGGATAGCTGAAAATTCAGGAATAAAAATTCTGAAGTGAGAGTTTTGGGCAGTCTGAAAATCCTGAATGGGTCTGAAGTAGTGAAAGGTCCGAAGACCCTGAAAACCACCTATTTAGGCAGGCTGCATCTTGAAGTGGTGAAGGGTGTCCTGAAGTGATGAAGTGAGAGTCTTGGACAGTCTGAAAATCTTGAATGGTCCTAAAGTAGTGAAAGGTCCGAAGGCCATGAAAACCACCCTTCACCACTTGAGGATGATGTCTTCCTAGACAGGTGGTTTTCAGGGTCTTCGGAGTTTTCACCACTTCAGAACAATTTAGGATTTTCAGACCTGAATGGTCCTGAAGTGGTGAAAGGTCCGAAGACCCTGAAAACCACCTGTTTAGGCAGGCTACATCCTGAAGTGGTGAAGGGTGTTCTGAAGTGGTGATGAAAAATACAACTATTGTTAACCTTCTCTCCAATTGGTGTGTCATGATAAAATTCGCATGGAAAGTGAAGAGACTCCAAGAAGAATACTCTCAGTAGCTAGGATAGCTACTGTGAGAGGTAAACTTTGTGAAGTGATAGGGCATGATAATCCCTTTGTAATTTTGAGGTATGAGATTTGTGGGGAAGGACATATAGTATTTCATATTCCGGTAGTTAAATTTATAAACTCTCATAGTCTGAATGTGAGGGTTTATTTCTCTAACAGTCTGGAGGAGGCGGTTGACTACTTGGAATATTTAAAAGGGGCGTATGTCAGTCTTGAGCGGACAAAAAAATGGCTAGAGAAATTAAGAAGGAAAGTGAGTTGGGGATTGGGAGTAAGAGAATTTGAAAGGCTCTCTGAGTTCTCAATTGCTAAGGGATTTGAAGACATGAGAGATTGGATGCCTCTGCTGGAAGCTATTGCCGAGATTGGTAGAGCAAGGGAGAAAGACTCCGCTGTGATGATAAAATCCTTGCTTCTGAGTACGTTTGAACACAGATTCAAAATCCCTGATTATGTTCAACGTGAGTTCTACCTTTCAGATGTTGCTTATGATGATTAGCAATGCCCAACTTGACTGAACAGCTAACACTAGGTGTTATGTTGGAAGGTAGAATAATCAAGGTAGAAGGGACTCTTCGGATCTCTGATAGAAACCTTTCTACCTTGGATGAGCTTGAGTTTTTGCAGTCTTTCTTTGATCGTATGAGAGATTCTGCCCTGAGAATTGTCACTGATCAGACTGAGATAAACTATTTATTAAAGGTGGTGAAAGTGGGAACTGCTGAGAGAATATCATACCACACTTCTAGGGAGCGAGTCTCTCTCGCCAGAAGGATCAACAACGGGGTATAAACAATGCAATTTAATTATGAGATTATAAACCTGACTCGATATTTTATGATTCGGGGTACTGCGAAAGGATATAATAGAAGATTGAGTAGGGATGATGAAAGGGATTTGATTGAAGATTACTTTGGGAGGCTGAGAAGGATTGTTTTGCCTTTGATTACTACCCAGTCTATTATTGCTTACACTCTTTATGTGCAAAATTCTTAAGGGGTAGAGTAGACAAGAGAGGAGAGAAACGAACCTGTATCCCTTGCGAAAAGAGTGAGGGATTAAAAGGCAAAGAAGAAGAGGACAAGAGTGACAGAAAGAGTGAAGAGAGTATCCGGAGTAGTCTATGGTCAAAATGGCAGGACGAGGGAGACTGAGTTCATCTGCAAGGACCAATGAAGAAGCTTTGGTTGGGGTTATACGGGAATTAGTCGAGAGGGTCGACACGATAAAAGGAGGATCAGACATTGCAAGAGCAAAGAGGCCAGATGAGAGAATTCCGTGTTTCAGAGGGCTTCAAGTTTATGATTTCTTGGGCGAGTATAAATTATTTGGACTCAGTTATAGCTGGACAGACAAGCAACAACTTAAGCACCTTCTATCATACTATGATACAGACTCAAGATTGGTTGTCCAGAAATCGATCGAAGGTGTCACTACATGGGAAGAGGTCAAAGAGAGACTAAAAAAAGAATTTGAGAAAGACTCAGTCTCAACTACAACTAAGGATTTACTCAACATTAGAAGAGCTAAGTATGACACTTTCAATATTTTTCTTCAGAACTTCATCCGAACAGCAAGAAGAATCCCATATTTGGACGAAGCTCAGAGATGCCATATATTTTTGACAAATTTCACTGACACTGAAATGCAGGCAGTTCTTAATCAAGCTAAGCACTATTCTCTCAGATGTGATGAAATGGTTGCAATTATAAGAACTCTACCTACTGTCTCTCATAAGAAGTGGTCACTGGATCAGATCACTACTTTGGCCAAGGACTTGGAGACAGAGAATGGTATGAATAGAGGGAGCAATCTGAGTGCTGAGAATATTATTCAGAAAGTGATGGCTAATTTTATGCCTGCAAGGCCTGCAAATCATGTTGTGGATGACAGAGGAAAGAAGAAAGCTGAAAGTGAAGAAGATGACTATGTTGATGATGATGATGAAGGCAATGGTAAGAAGGGAGATTCTTCTAGATCCAAAAAGAATGGAAAGAATGGCGACAGAGAAAACCGAGAAAGGAGAAAATATGATGATCGTCCGAAGAGGAGTTTTGTCTGCTGCTATTGTGGTGAAGGAGGTCACACCACCACCTATTGCAAGGCTCTTGAGGAGGATATCAGGAGTGGGATGGCAAAGAAGGATGCAATGAGTCATGTTTGTGATAGTTCATGGAACAAGTTGGACCCCAGACATCTAGGAGGTATGAGACTTCTTGCTCTTAAACATGATGAAAAGATGAAAATTAAGAAGAAGAGAAAAATTAATGTGAATGTTCATTTTCTTATTGATGCGTTGCCTGATGAATTAGTACAGAAAATAAGTGATCCTCATACCACAATTGAGTTATCTCTGCGATCTTTAACGTTGACAGAGAAAACGTCTGACGAGGCTTCTATAAGTGAGTCTCCATTGGAAGAGAGTTTTACTTCTCAGGACGTTTCTGAACTAATAAGATCCTCTTCTAATGAGACGGCTCGCTTTCTGGCCAATATAATGACGTTTGATGGTGATTTACCTCCAGAACTTGTCATGGAGCTTAGTGTCAGGCTTGGTGAAGAAAGAAACATCTATGCCCGCACAAAGCCTCAAATGATAGAAGAAAAGAAAAGAAGGAAGGATGCGGAGTTACTGATTAATATCCTTGATGACCCGGAACCAGAACTTTCCTATATAAAGAATAAACAAGGAAGGAAGAGGAAATTTATTCTCAAGAGTGACTTTGACGATGGGATAGCGATTTCGAATGTAATTACTAAAATGTTGGAAGATACAGAATTGACATTATCCTTCAAGGAAGCAATGACTTTAGTACCCAAATTGAGAGAAGAACTGAAAAAGTTGATTGAGAAGAAAAAATCAGAAGTTTATTACTTGGGATCAGTCTTTCCTAGCCAAGTGAACAGGTCACTGCCAGGCTGCAAGATGAGATTCGCAACCATGGGATGTGGACACCTGACTATTCGTATTAATCAAGTGAAGATTTTAGCCTTAGTGGATTCTGGGGCAGAGATGATACTCCTTTCACGAAAAACACTGGAGGCTTGTGACCTGTCCATTGATAGGCCTGCACAAAATGTACTAAGTAATATTGCAGGAGAGTTGTTTGTGGCAGGAGCTATTGATAATTTGTCAATCAGAGTCGGTACCATGACAGTGGAGTTACTGGGTTTTGCAGTGCCGGATCTAGACCATGACTGTATTTTGGGAACTACATTATTGCATAGGATGAAAGCGGTTCAATTTTTCAGTCATGAGGGATCGTCCTGGATTGACTTACAAGGTCCTGGGACTTCTCAGAAACAAACCTTTATATTCTGCACTAAAAATGATTTCAAGCATCGATTGTTTGCTAATTCAATTTGGAAAGAAGAGTCTACTGAGAAGATTAGGAGACTAAGAGAGGAAGGCAAATAAGAGACAAAAGAAGAAATTTCAGTAGGCATTAGTCAAGTTTCAAAAATGATAAAGGCCCTTGGTAATCTCGATGATGAAGATGGACAAATTGAGGAATTTAAGAGGGCGGTGGAGACTGCTAAGGGATGAAAGATGAAACTAAAATTTGCATCGACTCGCCCTTTTTTAGGAAAATAGTCAAAGTGACTGGGTCAAAAAGAAAATATAAGTCCAAAGGGATGAAGAAAAACCTGGTGGCTGTCCTAATAGAGAAGGATTATGATGCAGCACTAAAAAAGGAGAGAGAGATTATAAAAGCATTGAGAGAATCAGCAAAACTGGGGAATAGGGTCACAAAGGAGAGATTTGACGCAATGAAGATAGACTCGGATCAGTTCATCCTGCCTAAAGAGAAAAAATATATCTTCAAAATGTGTCAGGAATTTTCTGGTGCATTTTCCTTTAATGATGAAGAGAGAGGGCGGTTGGATGTAGATATGATCAAGATGGTCAAAATTTGGACAGTTGATCATGTCCCGTGGAATGATAAGCCAACCAAATATGCCCTGAAAGAAGAGGTGGAGGTTGTAAAATATCTTGATAAGAAGATTACTTCTAACGTTGCTGAACCTGCCGATGGACCGTATGCTAATCACTGGTTTTGCTTCTGGAAACTAGGGGGCGGGCTGAGATGGATTCAGAATCTTCAGAAGCTCAACTATGTGACGGTACGTGATGCAGGTAGTCTTCCTAATGCTGATCTCCTCTCTGAATCTTTTGTTGGTCGATGTATTTATTCTTTAGTTGATCTATATTCTGGCTATTATCAGTTCCCCATTGATCTCACTAGCCGGCCAATGACTGCGATGCACACGCCAAGGGGGCTTATTCAGATGTGTGTAGTACCTCAGGGTTGGACTAATGGTGTGGCTGTGGTTCAAAGAGATATGATCCAAGTCATGCAGGATATTTCCCCCGAAGTAACCAGCCCCTATATTGTACACAATCCTGTAAAAGGACTCTTGGTGAGGGATGAGACTTTGGTCGCAAGGGGAGTCAGAAAGTTTGTTTGGGAGCATGCTGAAGGGGTAACCATAGTCCTAGAGAGACTTCAGAAATATAATTTGACTGTAATTGGACCAAAGTCCCTTCTCTTTCAACCAAAAGTAATCATCTTGGGCTTCAGATGTTTCTCCAAGGATAGGAGTCTCGACCCAAAAAAAATAGACAAGATCTTGAATTGGCCTCTGCCACTCAAGAGAGTGACAGATGTCAGAAGCTTCTTAGGTGTCTGTGGATTCTGGAGGATTTTTATTCATCATTCTGCTACCCGTGCAGAGTCTCTGAGGGAGATGGTAAGGCAAGGGGTTAATTTAGCATGGAATGATAAAAGAAAAGCTGGTGCAGAAACTCTGTAGGAAAAATTAAAAGATGGTGGTGTAGTGCTGGGAGTGTCATTATATGATGATGAGGAAGGAAGGCCTTTCATCATAGAGGCTGATGGGGGACTAATTGCTCTGGGTGGAGTGCTCATTCAAAAAGATGAAAATGAGAAAGAGAGGTCTCTCAGATTTGAGAGCAAGACTCTTAATTCTACAGAAAGAGGGTATACTCAATTTAGAAAAGAGTTACTGACAATCATCCACAGCCTCAGGTGCTTGAGGCACTATGTACTAGGAAGGCGATTCATCTTATGGACTGATGCATCTGCCGTGATTGGTGTCATAAAGAAGCACCAACAAGTAGATTCAACAGTCAGCAGGTAGATTGCCTTCATCTAGATTTTTGATTTTAAACTGGAGAAGATTCCCACTAAGAAGAATAGAGTAGATGGTCTCAGCCGAATTGAGTGGAGGAAAGAAGAAGAATAAGATATTGAAGGAACGATTGAAGAATCTGTCTATGTTGATAATTTCCTAAATGAAAAGGATGATGAAGACTATAAAGCGTCACGCTCATACAAGTGGAGTTTGTGGTCTGTAGAGAGAAACAGTTGGGGAGAGATCCCTGATGCCTATGTTTATGAGCTGATTCTTGGGAAAGAAGAAGAGGATTAACCAAATGACTGGTATGCGAAAATTAACGCAGCAGCAGTGGGTGCACATGAGATCCGGGAAAGTTCATGGTTAAAAGAAGAAGAAGAAGGTTAAAAGAAAGAAAAAGAGATATTTTTCATCTCCGAGTAGTACGATGAAAGTTATCAAGAGATTGGTAAGAAGATGGAAAGGAAACAATTAAAAAAATATTATTGTAAGAACTCAAGGAAGAAGTTAAGACTAAAAAGAGGACATCTCTTTGTGGATGGTAAGGAAGGACTGTCCCTGCTAAGAGTGGTCTGTGGTAAAAAGAGACAGTAAGAGATAATTGCTGCTCTACATGAGGGGGTCGCTGGTGGCCACAGGGCTGCTGAAGCAACCTACTCTAAGACCGTCAGACTCTACTTCTCGCCGGGCATGAGAGACATGATTTTCAGATTTTATAAATCATATGTATTATGCCAGGAGAGGTCTACCACTAGGATGATTGAACCTCTATTTCCTACTATTCTCGTAGAGCCAGGCAGTAGAGTTCATTTAGATCTCATCACCATGCCTCCAAGCAAGGGTGGGATGAGATATATACTAAACTTGAGAAATAATTTCTCTGGATATATTGAGGCAAAAACTCTGAAAAGGAAGACAACCGAGCAAGTGGCCAACGGGATAGAAGAAGTTTATCTCAGGTATTCTTTTATCAGACAATTGGTCTCAGACAGAGGATCAGAATTAAGAAATAAGGTTGTAAGAAGAACCACCCTCATGTTAGGTGTCAGAATTCGGTATGTGACTACTTACCATCCTCGAGCGAATGCACCTATTGAAAGAGGTTACGGAATTTTGAAAAACTCATTGGCCAAGTGGTTAGAATGAAATCTCAGTAACTCGCCAAGAGTATTAAGGACCGCTATATATGCTGATAATATCACGGTCAAGAGGACTACTCGCTATGCTCCCTTTACTCTGTGGTATGGACTATATGCTACATTGCCTATTGTGAACATAGTCAGGACATAGTCAAGTCAAGAAAGTGACGGAGATTATTCTATTTCAGAGCTCCTCCAGATCAAGATGAGGCAAATATCAGAAGTTGATCAGGCAGTGATGGATGCAGCAGAGAGAATGACATCCAGCAGATTATCTGATCAAGAGAGATGAAAAAAAAATATTGAATAAAAAAACAGAAATTGAAAATTGGTGATGTTGTCCTTCTATATTTGACACTTCACTTGAGACTCAATGGACTAAACAGTTGGAGTCCAGATGACTTGGTCCTTACAGAATCACGGGGGAAGCATAAGGCAAAGTTTGTGAGATCTCAGAGATGGATGATTCAAGGGTTCATGACATGGTATCAGGGTCAAGGCTTCGTAAGTTCATTTTCAGAGACCCAGATCTAATCTCTCCAGTGACCTCAAAGAGAGGGAAGAAACTACAGTTATCCAAGTGAGAGAACAGTTCCAGAAAACTGAGAGAAGATTACAATAAGACAACAAGAAAAACTTTTCAGCAGACTGTGACCGTTCACGTATGGTCAATTCAGTATTTCACTTATTTTACATGTCAGTTAATTTTCTGCTTCAGCAGGCAACAAAGTTAACAAGACTATATCTTTAATGTAATGCTACAGTCGATCCACGAGTCCCAAGTCCCTAAGAGTGAGAGATAATTGTGAGGTACGGTTTTCGTGAGCAATGATGCAGTATCAAGATCAGAGAACCCATGGTTGTGGCATATCAAAAGATGTAATCAGTGATATTCTTATGATAAAGAGAAAAGCATGATCATCATAGAAAAGTTCAGTTCTGTCTGATTAAGAGTTGTCAGCAAAAGAACATCGAGCCTCTGACTAAGTTGTCAGTCTTCACTCAGTTGAGGGAAAGGACCTCTTTGAGATCAGCATTTCAGCATCTCCTTGGGACTGACGGGACGTCTCATGGAAATGAAATTCCCAGTTGAGGGAATGGACCTCTCTGTGGCCAGCACTGAACACCCTTCTTGAGGCTGAAGAGAGGTCTCCTCTAAGGGCTTGGTGCTGGTTATCATGTTGCTGTTCAGTGCCTCTTGAGACTGACAGGACGTCTCTTGAGAAATGTTAGTCTTGTTGTGGGGCATAGGCAGTTTGCTTGTGGGTTATGATATGCTTGCTTGGTTGTCTGTGCCAGGGATTGTTCTTTCTCTAACCTAAGGATGCATTGATTGTTGGGGCGAGCCAGAGTCTTACCGCAGTAGGTTGCAATCTGGTGGGGTCAACAGGTCTCCGACGCGAGTGTCGAATTCCGTACTCAGCTGAGGCTAAGACTCTGGGGGCCTGGCTTGTGAGGTCGAAAGGGGTCAGTTGGAACCACCATCAGGTTGGGTGTCAGAATTCGGTATGTGACTACATACCATCCTCAAGCGAATGCACCTGTTGAAAGAGGTCACAGAACTTTGAAAGACTCATTGGCCAAGTGGTATGAATGAAATCTCAGTAACTGGCCAAGAGTATTAAGGGTCGCTGTATATACTGATAATATCAAGGTCAAGAGGACTAGTGACTATGCTCCCTTTACTCTGTGGTATGACCGATATGCTATATTGCCTATTGAGAACATTGTCAGGACATGGTCAAGTCAAAAAAGTGACAAAGATTATTCTATTTCAGAGCTCCCCCAGATCAGGATGAGACACATATCAGAAGTTGATCAGGTAGTGATGGATGCTGCAGAGAGAATGACATCCAGCAAATTATCAGATTTAGAGAGATGAAACAAAAAAAGACATATAAGAAAAGAGAAATTGAAAATTGGTGATGTTGCCCTTCTATATTTCACAGTTTACTTGAGACTCAATGGACTGAACGGTTGGAGCCTAGATGGCTTGGTCCTTTCAGAATCACGGGGGAAGCAGAAGGCAAAGTTTATGAGATCTCATAGATGGATGGATCCAGCGTTTGATGACATGGTATCAGGGTCAAGGCTTCGTAAGTTCATTTTCAGAGACCCAGAGTTAATCCCTTTAGTGACTTCAAAGAGAGGAAAAAAATGACAGTTATCCAAGTGAGAGAACAGTTCCAGAAAACTAAGAGAAGAGTACAATAAGACAATGAGACAACAAGACAAAATTTTCAGCAGACTGTGACCATTCATGTATGGTCAATTCTGTATTTCAATTATTTTACATGTCAATTAATTTTCTACTTGAGCAGGCAAATAAAGTTAACAAGACTATATCTTTGATGTAATGCTACAGTCGATCCATGAGTCTCAAGTCCCTGAGAGTGGGAGATAACTATGAGATACAGTTTTCGGTAGCAATGACGCAGTATAAAGACCAGAGAACTCATGACTGTGGCATATCAAAAGATGTAATCAGTAATATTCCTATGATAAAGAGAAAAGCATGATGAGCATAGAAAAGTTCAGTTCTTCCGGATTAAGAGTTGTCTGCAGAAGAACTTCGTGCCTCTGACTAAGTTGTCAGTCCTTACTCAATTAAGAGAAGGGATCTCCTTAAGATCATCATTTCAACATTTCCTAGGGACCGACGGGACGTCTCATGGAAATGAAATTCCCAGTTGAAGGAATGGACCTCTCTAGGGTCACCACTGAGCACCCATCTTGAGAATGAAGGAAGGTCTCCTGTAAGGGCTTAATTTTGGTTATCACGTTGCTGTCCAGTACCTCTTAAGACTGACGGGACGTCTTTTGAGAAATGTTTGTCTTGTTATGGGGAGTGGTCAGTCTGCTTGTGGGTTATGATATGCTTGCTTGGTTGTCTGTGCCGGGGATTTTTCTTTCTCTAACCTAAGGATGCATTGATTGCTGGGGTCAGCCAGAGCCTTACTGGAGTAGGTTGTAATATGGTGAGGTCAGCAGGTCCTCGACGCGAGTGTCGAATTCCGTAGTCGGTTGAGGCTAAGACTCTGGGAACCTGGCCTGTGAGGTCGAAAGGGGTCAGCTAGAACCACCCTCAGGTTGGGTANGAGTGTCGAATTCCGTAGTCGGTTGAGGCTAAGACTCTGGGAACCTGGCCTGTGAGGTCGAAAGGGGTCAGCTAGAACCACCCTCAGGTTGGGTATCAGAATTCRGTATGTGACTACATACCATCCTCAAGCGAATGCACYTGTTGAAAGAGGTCACCGAACTTTGAAAGACTCATTGGCCAAATGGTTTGAATRAAATCTCAGCAACTGGCCAAGATTATWAAGGACCGCTGTATATGCTGATAATATCACGGTCAAGAGGACTACTGGCYATGCTCCCTTTACTCTGTGGTATGGCGGATATGCTACATTGCCTATTGAGAACATTGTCAGGACATGGTCAAGTCAAGAAAGTGACGRAGATTATTCTATTTCRGAGCTCCTCCAGATCAGGATGAGGCAAATATCAGAAGTTRATCAGGWAGTGATGGATGCTGCAGAGAGAATGGCATCCAGCAGATTATCAGATCTAGAGAGATGAAACAAAAAAAGATATATAAGAWAAGAGAAATTGAAAATTGGTGATGTTGTCCTTCTATATTTCACAGTTCACTTGAGACTCAATAGACTAAACGGTTGGAGCCTAGATGGCTTGGTCCTTACAGAATCACGGGGGAAGCAGAAGGCAAAGTTTATGAGATCTCAAAGATGGATGGATCCAGCATTTGATGACATGGTATCAGACTCAAGGCTTCGTAAGTTCATTTTCAGAGACCCAGATCTAATCCCTTCAGTGACTTCAAAGAGATTGAAGAAAGGACAGTTATCCAAGTGAGAGAACAGTTCCAGAAAACTGAGAGAAGAGTACAATAAGACAATGAAACAACAAGACAAAATTTTCAGCAGACTGTGACCGTTCATGTATGGTCAATTCAGTATTTCAATTATTTTATATGTCAGTTTATTTTCTGCTTCAGCAGGCAAGTAAAGTTAACAAGACTATATCTTTGATGTAATGCTACAGTCGATCCATGAGTCTCAAGTGCCTGAGAGTGGGAGATAACTATGAGGTACATTATTTTGTAGCAACGACGCAGTATCAAGACCAGAAAACTCATGACAGTGGCATATCAAAAGATGTAATCAGTAATATTCCTATGATAAAGAGAAAAACATGATGAACATAGAAAAGTTCAGTTCTTCCAGATTAAGAGTTGTCAGCAGAAGAACTTCGTGCCTCTAACTAAGTTGTCAGTCTTCACTCGGTTGAGGGAAGGGACGTCTCTGAGATTTGTATTTCAGTACTTCCTTGGGACCGACGGAACGTCTCATCGAAATGAAATTCCCAGTTGAGGGAATGGACCTCTTTGGGGCTACCACTAAGCACCCCTCTTGAGGCTGAAGAAGAGGTCTCCTGTAAGGGCTTGATGTTGGTTATCATGTTGCTGTTCAGTGCCTCTTGAGACCGACGGGACATCTCTTGAGAAATGTTTGTCTTGTTATGGAGAGTGGTCAGTCTGCTTGTGGGTTATGATATGCTTGCTTGGTTGTCTGTGCCAGGGATTGTTCTTTCTCTAACCTAAGGATGCATTGATTGCTGGGGCCAGCCAGAACCTTACCGGAGTAGGTTGTAATATGGTGGGGTCAGCACGTCCCCGACGCGAGTGTCGAATTCCGTAGTCGGTTGAGGCTACGACTCTGGGGACCTGGTCTGTGAGGTCGAAAGGGGTCAGCTGAAACCACCCTCAGGTTGGGTGTCAGAATTCGGTATGTGACTACATACCATCCTTAAGCGAATGCACCTGTTGAAAGAGGTCACCGAACTTTGAAAGACTCATTGGCCAAGTGGTTTAAATGAAATCTGATTAACTGGCCAAGAGTATTAAGGACCGCTGTATATGCTGATAATATCACGGTCAAGAGGACTACTGGCTATGCTCCCTTTACTCTATGGTATGGCCGATATGCTACATTGCCTATTGAGAACATTGTCAGGACATGGTCAAGTCAAGAAAGAGACAGAGATTATTATATTTCAGAGCTCCTTTAGATCAGGATGAGGTAAATATCAGAAGTTGATCAGGCAGTGATGGATGCAGCAGAGAGAATGACATCCAGCTGATTATCAGATCAAGAGAGATGAAACAAAAAAAAATATATAAGAATACAGAAATTGAAAATTGATGATGTTGTCCTTCTATATTTGACAGTTCACTTGAGACTCAATGGACTAAACGGTTGGAGCCCATATGACTTGGGCCTTACAGAATTACGGGGGAAGCAGAAGGCAAAGTTCATGAGATCTCAGAGACGGATGGATCGAGGGTTCATGACATGGTGTCAGGGTCAAGGATTCGTAAGTTCATTTTCGGAGACCGAGATCTAATCTCTTCAGTGACCTCAAAGAGAGGGGGTAAAAGACCGTTGTCCAAGTGAGAGAACAGTTCCAGAAAACTGAGAGAAGAGTACAATAAGACAACAAGACAAAATTTTCAGCAGACTTTGACCGTTCACGTACGGTCAATTCAGTATTTCAATTATTTTACATGTCATTTAATTTTCTGCTTCAGCAGGCAACAAAGTTAACAAGACTATATCTTTAATGTAATGCTACAGTCGATCTATGAGTCCCAAGTCTCTGAGAGTGGGAGATAATTGTGAGATACAGTTTTCGTGAGCAATGACGCAGTATCAAGACCAGAGAACTCATGGCTGTGGCATATCAAAAGATGTAATCAGCGATATTCTTATGATAGAGAGAAAAACATGATCAACATAAAAAAGTTCAGTTATGTCTGATTAAGAGTTGTCAGCAGAAGAACTTCGTGTCTCTGACTAAGTTGTCAGTCTTCACTCAATTGAGGGAAGGGACCTCTCTGAGATCAGCATTTCAGCATTTCCTTGGGACCGACGGGACGTCTCATGGAAAATAAATTCCCAGTTGAGGGAATGGACATGTCTGTGGCCAGCACTGAGCACCCTTCTTGAGGCTGAAGAAGAGGTCTCCTGTAAGGGCTTGGTGCTGGTTATCATGTTGCTGCTCAGTGCCTCTTGAGACTGACAGGACGTCTCTTGAGAAATGTTTGTCTTGTTGTGGGGCGTGGGCAGTTTGCTTGTGGGTTATGATATGGTTGCTTGGTTGTCTGTGCCAGTGATTTTTCTTTCTCTAACCTAAAGATGCATTGATTGTCGAGGCGAGCCAGAGTCTTGCCGTAGTAGGTTGCAATCTGGTGGGGTCAGCAGGTCTCTGACGCGAGTGTCGAATTCCGTAGTCAGCCGAGGCTAAGACTCTTGGGGCCTGGCCTGTGAGGTCGAAAGGGGTCGGCTGGAACCACCATCAGGTTGGGTGTCTGAATTCAGTATGTGACTACATACCATCTTCAAGCGAATTCACCTGTTGAAAGAGGTCACATAACTTTGAAAGACTCATTGGCCAAGTGGTGTGAATGAAATCTCAGTAACTGGCCAAGAGTATTACGGGTCGCTGTATATGCTGATAATATTACAGTCAAGAGGACTATTGGCTATGCCCCCTTTACTCTGTGGTATGGCCGATATGCTACGTTGCCTATTGAGAATATTGTCAGGACACGGTTAAATCAAGAAAGTGACAAAGATTATTCTATTTCAGAGCTCCTCTAGATCAGGATGAGGCAAATATCAGAAGTTGATCAGGCAGTGATGGATGCTGCAGAGAGAATGACATCCAGCAGATTATCAGATCCAGAGAGATGAAACAAGAAAATAAATATAATAAAAGAGAAATAAAAAATTGGTGATGTTGTCCTTCTATATCTCACAGTTCACTTGAGACTCAATGGACTAAACGGTTGGAGCCTAGATGGCTTGGTCCTTACAGAATCACGGAGGAAGGAGAAGGCAAAGTTTATGAGATCTTAGAGATGGATGGATCCAGGGTTCATGACATGGTATCAGGGTCAAGGCTTCGTAAGTTTATTTTCAGAGACCCCGATCTAATCCTTTCAGCGACTTCAAAGAGAGGGAAGAAAGGACAGTTATCCAAGTGAGAGAACAGTTCAAGAAAACTGAGAGAAGAGTACAATAAGACAATGAGACAACAAGAGAAAATTTTCAGCAGACTGTGACCGTTCATGTATGGTTAATTCAGTATTTGAATTATTTTACATGTCAATTAATTTTCTGCTTCAGCAGGCAAATAAAGTTAACAAGACTATATCTTTGATGTAATGCTACAGCTGATCCATGAGTCTCAAGTTCTTGAGAGTGGGAGAGAACTGTGAGATACAGTTTTCGTGAGCAAAGACAAGAAGACAAAATTTTCAGCAGACTGTGACTGTTCACGTATGGTCAATTCAGTATTTCAATTATTTTACATGTAATTTAATTTTCTGCTTCAGCAGGCAACAAAGTTAACAATGCTACAATCGATCCACGAGTCTCAAGTCCCTGAAAGTGGGAGATAATTGTGAGATATAGTTTTCGTGAGCAATGACATAGTATCAAAACCAGATAACTCATGACTGTGGCATATCAAAAGATGTAATCATTAATATTCTTATGATGAAGAGAAAAGCATGATGAGCATACAAAAGTTCAGTTCTATCTAATTAAGAGTTGTCAGCAGAAGAACTTCGTGTCTCTAACTAAGTTGTCAGTCTTCACTCAGTTGAGGGAAGGGACCTCTTTGAGATCATCATTTCAGCATTTCCTAAGGATCGACGGGACGTCTCATGGAAATGAAATTCCCCAGTTGAGGGAATGGACCTCTCTGGGGCCAGCACTGAGCACCCTTTTTGAGGCTGAATGGAGGTCTCCTTTGAGGGCTTGGTGCTGGTTATCACGTTGCTGTTCAGTGCCTCTTGAGACTGAGGAGACGTCTCTTGGGAAATGTTTGGCTTGTTATGGGGCGTGGGCAGTCTGCTTGTGGGTTATGATATGCTTGCTTGGTTGTCTGTGTCAGGGATTTTTCTTTCTCTAACCTAAGGATACATTGATTGTCGGGGCCAGCCAGAGCCTTACCGCACTAGGTTGCAATCTGGTGGGGTCAGCAGGTCACCGACGCAAGTGTCGAATTCTGTAGTCGGCTGAGGATAAGACTCAGGGGGTCTGGCCTGTGAGGTCGAAAGGGGTCAGCTGGAACCACCCTCCGGTTGGGTGTCAGAATTCGGTATGTGACTACTTACCATCCTCAAGCAAATGCACCTGTTGAAAGAGGTCACAGAACTTTGAAAGACTCATTGGCCAAGTGGTGTGAATGATATCTCAGTAACTGGCCAAGAGTATTAAGGGTCGTTGTATATGTTGATAATATCACGGTCAAGAGGACTACTGGCTATGCTTCCTTTACTCTGTGGTATGACCGATATGCTACATTGCCTATTGAGAACATTGTCAAGACGTGGTCAAGTCAAGAAAGTGACAAAGATTTTTCTATTTCAGAGTTCCTCCAGATCAGGATGAGGTTAATATAAGAAGTTGATCAGGCAGTGATGGATACTGCAGAGAGAATGACATCCAACAGATTATCTGATCAAGAGAGATGAAATAAGAAAAGATATATAAGAAAAGAGAAATTGAAAATTGGTGATGTTGTCTTTCTATTTGACAGTTCACTTGAGACTCAATGGACTAAAAGGTTGGAGCCTGGATGACTTGGTACTTACAGAATCACGGGGGAAGCAGAAGACAAAGTTTATGAGATCTCAAAGATGGATGGATCCAGGGTTCATGACATGGTATCAGGGTCAAGGCTTCGTAAGTTCATTTTCAGAGAACCAGATTTAATCCCTTCAGTGACCTTAAAGAGAGGGAAGAAATGATAGTTATCAAAGTGAGAGAACAGTTCCAGAAAACTGAGAGAAGAGTACAATAAGACAATGAGACAACAAGACAAAATTTATAGTAGACTGTGACCGTTCACATATGGTCATTTCAGTATTTTAATTATTTTACATGTCAGTTAATTTTCTGCTTCAGCAGGCAACAAAGTTAACAATACTATATCTTTGATGTAATGCTACAGTCGATCCATGAGTCTCAAGTCCCTTAGAGTGGGAGATAACTGTGAGATACAGTTTTCGTGAGCAATGACAAAGTATCAAGACCAGAAAACTCATGGTTGTGGCATATCAAAAGATGTTATCAGTAATATTTTTATGATAAAGAAAAAAACATTATGAGCATAGAAAAATTCAGTTCTTTCTGATTAAGAGTTGTCAACAGAAGAACTTCGTGCCTCTGACTAAGTTGTCAGTCTTCACTCGGTTGAGGGAAGGTCCTCTCTGAGATCAGTATTTCAGTATTTCCTTGGGACCGACGGGACGTCTCATGGAAATGAAATTCCCAGTTGAGGGAATGGACATCTCTGGGACCAGCAATGAGCACCCTTCTTGAAGCTGAAGGGAGATCCTTCTGTAAGGGCTTGGTGTTGGTTATCATATTGTTGTTCAGTGCCTCTTGAGACAGACGGGATGTCTCTTGAGAAATGTTTGTCTTGTTGTGGGGCGTGGGCAGTTTGCTTGTGGGTTATGATATGCTTGCTTGGTTGTCTGTGCCAGGGATTTTTCTTTCTCTAACCTAAGGATGCATTGATTGTCGGGGTCAGCGAGAGCCTTACCGCAGTAGGTTGCAATCTGGTGGGGTCAGCAGGTCCCCGACGCGAGTGTCGAATTCTGTAGTCAGTTAAGGCTAAGACTCTGGTGGCCTGGCGTGTGAGGTCGAAAGGGGTCAGCTGGAACCACCCTCAGGTTGGGTGTAAGAATTCGGTATGTGACTACTTACCATCCTCAAGCGAATGCACCTGTTGAAAGAGGTCACAGAACTTTGAAAGACTCATTGGCCAAGTGGTGAGAATGAAATCTCAGTAACTGACCAAGAATATTAAGGGCCGCTGTATATATGTTGATAATATCACGGTCAAGAGGACTACTGGCTATGCTCCCTTTACTTTGTGGTATGGCCGGTATGCTACACTGCCTATTGAGAACATTGTCAGGACATGGTCAAGTCAAGAAAGAGACAGAGATTATTCTATTTCAGAGCTCCTCCAGATCAGGATGAGGCAAATATCAGAAGTTGATCAGGCAGTGATGGATGCTGCAGAGAGAATGACATCCAGCAGATTATCTGATCAAGAGAGATGAAAAATATATATATATATAAGAATACAGAAATTGAAAATTGGTGATGTTGTCCTTCTATATTTAACACTTCACTTGAGACTCAATGAACTAAACGGTTGGAGTCCAGATGACTTGGTCCTTACAGAATCACGGGGGAAGCAGAAGGTAAAGTTTGTGAGATCTCAGAGATGGATGGATCCAGGGTTCATGACATGGTATCAGGGTCAAGGCTTCGTAAGTTCATTTTCAGAGACCCAGATTTAATCCCTTTAGTGACCTCAAAGAGAGGGAAGAAAGGACAGTTATCCAAGTGAGAGAACAGTTCGAGAAAACTGACAGAAGAGTACAATAAGACAATGAGACAATAAGACAAAATTTTCAGCAGACTGTGACCGTTCACGTATGGTCAATTCAGTATTTCAATTATTTTACATGTTAGTTTACTTTCTGCTTCAGCAGGCAACAAAATTAACAAGACTGTATCTTTGATGTAATGCTCTAGTCGATCCATGAGTCTCAAGTCCCTGAGAGTGGGAGATAACTGTGAGATACTGTTTTCGTGAGCAATGACGCAATATCAAAACCAGAGAGCTCATGGTTGTGGCATATCAAAAGATGTAATCAGTAATATTCTTATGATAAAGAGAAAAGCATGATAAGCATAGAAAAGTTCAGTTCTGTCTGATTAAGAGTTGTCAACAGAAGAACTTCGTGTCTCTAACTAAGTTGTCAGTCTTTACTCAGTTGAGGGAAGGGACCTCTTTGAGGTCATCATTTCAGCATTTCCTTGGGACCGACGGGACGTCTCATGGAAATAAAATTCCCAGTTGAGGGAATGAACCTCTTTGGGGCTAGCGCTGAACGCCCTTCTTGAGGCTGAAGCGAGGTTTCCTGTAAGGGCTTCGTGCTGGTCATCATGTTGCTGTTCAGTGCCTCTCGAGACTGAGGGGACTTCTCTTGAGAAATGTTTGTCTTGTTGTGGGGCGTGGGCAAGATGCTTGTGGGTTATGATATGCTTGCTTGGTTGTCCGTGTCAGGGATGTTTCTTTCTCTAACCTAAGGATGCAGTGATTGTCGGGGCCAGCCAGAGCCTTACCACAGTAGGTTGCAATCTGGTGGGGTCGGCAGGTCCCCGACGCGAGTGTCGAATTTCGTTGTCGGCTGAAGCTAAGACTCTGGGGGGCTGACCTGTGAGGTCGAAACGGGTCAGCTGGAACCCTACCGCAGTCAGAGGATGCAATCCAGTAAGGTTCGCCAGAGCCTTGAATCGTAGTTAGATCGGGTCCTACATTCAAAAATCAAGGCGGGGCAGCCAGCGTCCTTGGCCAAAAACTGGTGGGTGAGTCGGTCTCCGACCGCAGTGGTCTAATCCGGGTTTGGGGCAGTTTGACTAACGGGACGTCTACTATCATAGGGTAACCAGACCCGCTATAGTCCGGGTGTCCTGGCACGAGTGCCAAAGGGCTGCAATACTCAAGTAGTGGGTATGCTGGTCCTGACCTGGAGGCAGGTCAAAGGGGTTGTCAAGACAAATGGTCTGACTAGTCCTGGCCTGAGGCGGACCGAATGAGGTATGGCAGACGGACGGGACGTCTGTCATTCCTGGCCAGTTGTGGGCCAAAACCAAGACAATCAATAAACCCTTGGGTGTGAAGAATCGTTTTTGTTGTGTCTATTATTTTATTATTTTATTATTTTATTATTATTTTATTTTGTTTTGGGTTTTATTTTGTTTACTTGTCGCCTGGCTGATAATTGTTGTGAGGCCTGCTTGCTGGAACGTAGCTGTTGTCTGTGGGACTCGCTGTTTTGCAGGTATATAAAGACTTATCCGAAGCTCCCAGACCAGAGGAAAGGAAAAAGGGTTTGGTATCCATTTTCTTTATCTGAGAAGTTGAGGAGACGCCTCACTCTGATCAGAGAAAGAAAACAGGGTTTGGTATCCCTTGAGTCACATGAGAAGTTGAGAAGATATCTCACTCTGACCAGAAAACAGAAAAAGGGTTTGGTGTGCCCTACTCCCAGAATCGCAGACTGGACAAGTGTCCAAGCATTGGTATCAGATTAGCAGTGTTTTGATTTTACAGCCAAGGTGAAGGTTAAGGTAACCTTTCTCTACCAAAAAATTCAGATTGAGAACAGATTTCGGGATTACAAAAGGTTCGAATCAGCAGCAAACAAGAAAGTGGAAGCCTATCCTGCTTAGATTTATTTGGTGGCCGACAAGCGGCCTGGTTCACGAGGAACCTGTATCCCTGGCCTCAAGATATTCAAAATCTTAAGCCAGGGACACTATGAATGATGCATGAGTCGAGAATTTTCAGAAAGCTGAAAAGAAATCACGCTTGTACAGGATGTAGAGGATTATCATGAACTCAACTTGGAGCAAAGAAAGAAGAAAGAAGATGCTAAAAAGAATGCAGTTGTTGGGATGAGGGGTAGAGGGAGCAGCGCTGTCGGTGCGAATACCCTTACAAGGGTATCCGCCGTGGTTTTTGCAAGTGACAGAAAATAGTTGTAATCTAGAGTTTAAGTATACCGGGCTAAGCGCGGNGGTATCCGCCGTGGTTTTTGCAAGTGACAGAAAATAGTTGTAATCTAGAGTTTAAGTATACCGGGCTAAGCGCGGTTGCGTCTGTAATTGCGTTGACTAGGTGGTTGACCACAATAGCGAGTGCGTGGGCGCGCAGGTTTAAGGCGCGCGTGATTCTTTTCTGATATTGATTGTAAGGCCGATCCGGACCTCGGTCGTTTTGCTTATTGTTATTATTTATTTATTTTTGATTACGCAGGAATTAAGGATATTTTGTTTTGATTGGTACTTATATAAGCAAGCCGGCGCAGGCAAATGGGGGGCCGCGCAGCCGTTTTGTTGGCCCAAAGCGCCGTGCCGCACCGTCTCGTATGGTACTCTGCGGGCACTAATCTCAGGCTTGGGCATAGCCCTATAGGTTACGACAGCGGGCTGTTACTCTGGAGGTTCGGGGATCGAGGCCAGCAGGCGTCGGCGCGGCGGCAGCCGAGTAGCATGGAGCGAAAACCTGAGGGGTTGAGGGCCCTGTGGGGCTATCCCCCTCGGTTTTGCCTATGGGTGCGGCGGCGGTCTCAAGCCGCGGGGCTGGCACTGTGCCAGCGATCCCRCGACTCCCCGACGTTACTGTTATTTTATTTTATTTCCCTTTTGTCTATTGTTCTGGGTCCCTTTTCTATCGCGTCTAGTTTTGGGACGCGGGATTGCGATAGGAGCGCGTGGAGGTGTTGTACTTGCGGGGTCGCCTGAAGTGCAATTACAAACTGTTTTCGTAGTTACGCCGGGGCGCTGTCCTCAATTGAGGCCCTTCAKGACATCTGTTAAGGTAGGAATGGCGCGGGAAAGGTTCGTGCAGCCACTGCGTAGGAATGACGCAGTAAAATCCGGGAATGAACCCGGATGCCGACCGTGCCGGGTGCGTGCGCAGTGGGCTGGAGTTGGCACCAACAGAAGCAAGGCACGGCTGATGCGCAGATCATTCGTCGGACTTTGGGGTTTAGAGGTAAAGGCTAATTGAACCGCCTAGTAGCCAGCCTCCTCCGGAGTTTCTCGAAGGATAGCTGGAGCTGTCAGGGGCCGCTTTCTCACTGTGTCRGACTACGCAGCGACGGGCGGCACCAGAAGGGAGCATCGATCACTACTCCTTGTGGTGTTAGACTTAGCGCGCTATAGTAAAGCAGGGGCGCCCGGAGGCACCGCTACACTACAGGGAGGACTGAATCACTACCCGGGTGTAGAACTGGTGGAAGCACCGCGGGCCACAGTGAGTACCAAGGGCCGATGGACAGGCTACGGTAGGAGGTAAGAGCGGAGTACGAGTGTAGTGTAGTACGAACGGACCCGGATGGGTTCCTGCGTCGGGTACGTGTAGAAACGGAGCGGGGTAGAGGCCGGCGAGGAGGAGGCTGGCAGTACACGGATGGGCAGAATCGCCCGTAGGAACTGGGTATAGGGGCGAAAGACTTATCGAACCGGCTAAAAGCCGGATCCTCCCGAGGGTTCTCCGCGGGCTGGCCAGATAGCGTTGCGCTGCGCTGCACTGCAGGGGAAGGACAGGTGTCGTGAGAGCGAGGCGGAGCAACAGGAGGGAGCAACGGGCATGTCGGACAGTGTTGTGCAACAGCGGGCGGAGTGTTGAGACGGTGTGGCAAAGTGGAGACGAGGTAGAGCAGTAGGCTGACTGGACAGCGGGCCAGCCTGAAGGTCGAGCGCAGGGGCACGAACGGGGAGCAGAGCAGAGCATCGAAGGGGTGAACCCGGCGCGATTTCGCGCCAGATACGTGCAGCAAGAGAAATGGCAGAAGTTGGTCATGGCGGAGAGGAAGTACGTCTTCTACACCCTATCCTTGGCGGAATCAAGCGGGGGAAGATGCTAGTTTGATGCTTTTAGGCCGGGCGAATCACATAGAGAGGTTAGTTGTAGGAGAGAGTGAGTAGAATTAGTGTTAGAAGGAGAAAGGATTGCGCGGAGGCTATGGCGGAGGTGAGGGAGGAAGAGACGAAGAAATGAATATCTCGCTCGTTTCCGATCGGATTCGAGCGAGGAAAGATGATATCCCCGGGTTTTGACCCCGAGCGAATCAGATAGTACTGCTAGTTTCAGCATTGGGATAAGTAGATAGAGAGTTAGTAAAAGATCAGACTGCGCCGAGTAGTCGGGGATGGCGACGAGAAGGAGAAGTCTGAGTTAAAACAGATTGGGTCGGTCATTTCTGAACCGAATTTAGTCATTCAAAGGGTGATTTTGGGGGTTTGGGGTTAGGCGAGTTGGAATCTGCAGGTGAATTGGCACAATAGTCAGTAGGGTAGGAGGTATAGTTGTTTTGAGTTGCGCCTGGGGGGGGGATGGTAGGCTAGTATATGAGTATGGAATGAATCTACCCGTGTTTAGGGGCAGATTCATTCAACTTCGTATAACCTACTGCCAAGAGCGGCGCGAAGGAACAGCGGGGTTGGAAACTTACCTGGTGGCCACCGCAACTCTCTCTCTCCAAAACGCTTGTTAAGGGGCTCTCTCAGGCCGAGGTATTCACACCATGACAGCGAGTGAACCCGGTCGTACGAGCGACCAGGTGCAGGCGCCTACCAAGACACAGTAGGGAGCTCGAGGCTGAGCGATGGGGCCGGGCGCGAAACACCTACCACAGAAAGTCAGAGAGGCCAAGTGAACTGGGAGTCGGGCTACGCTAGGGTCGGTGCTGAGTGACTCGAAGGGGGCACGGTGTAGGGTAGTATGTCTACCCGAGTTTCAGCAGGGAAACACACCCTCAGTTGCTCGCGTCACGAGTGGTGAAATGAGATTCGTGACTGTGMCCCCGCCATATTGACCTTTACGAGCTCACCTGGACGTTTGTACTTACAGCAGCTACAGTTGTTGTCGTCACGAGGATTCAGTTGGTGTGTATCCGGGTCGGGCTCATGGTCAACGACTTCACTCCCGCTTAGCAAGGCTCGTGCAGCAGGGCTCCTTGGCTTTAGAATGTGTGTCTAGCGGGAACACTGGCCGGCTACTTCGAAGGATGGGGAGAGGCGCCAGGTTGGGTTTAAAAGTGGTCCGCCCGGTACTACAGTTTGAGATTGGGACTCCGCTTGTACTGTTAGTCAAGGTGGAGTGACTACAGACGGTGGGTCGTGCAAGAGTATGCTGCGAAGTTGCTGTTGAAACGGGGAAGGGGAATGCTACAGGCGGGATGAGCCAAACGGACTGTGGGCTACAGAACTGTGGACTGTGAACTACAAAACTGTGAACTGCGGACTGGCTGTTGGCTGTTATGGCAGACTGCGCACGGACTGTTGCTGTTGCAGTTGGTTGCTGGGTTACGTAGCCGTGCATAGACTACTGCTCCAGGACCATCGCAAGTTGTGCACAGATTG
>BFEA01000234.1:1431053-1442567 GCA_003427395.1 Chara braunii
CCATCAGGTATATACCTTTTCATCTGTACAACCTACTACCACCCCTGTTTTGTTTATCCCCCTGTAGTATGATTATTGTATGCATGCGATTGTCCCTATGGTTTTTGCTTTCTCTTCAGGACCTAATTAGACTAACTGGAAAAAAATCTGTGAGAGTGAAGTCTAAGTTTTTACTTTGTTCTGATTGAAAGCAGACTAAGGATGAATTGGGGGGACGGTGGGAGGAAGGTAGACTGCATGTGTTTGACCGGGTCAACCAAAGCCTGAGCATTGTTTCTACTGTGAATGGCTCAGGGCTATGTTTATTTGGCTGTTTTTCTGAAGGACCAGGCATTGTTTCTACTGTGAATGGCCTGGTCGCTGTGTTTATTTGATTGTTTCTGGGGAACCAGGCATTGTTTCTACTGTGAATGGCCTGGTTACCTTAGTTAACTCTGAGGGTTTGTCTGATTGAAGGGGTTTAAATTCTTGTTTATTTTGAGGGAGGATTTTTTGTCTAAGGCTAAGCATTGTTTCCATGGTGAATGGTTAAGCCTGAAAACCACGCACATAATTTAAACTAAGTATAAAGGAAAGTATTTTATGTATATTTGCATGTGAACTGGCAGCTGGGCATTGTTTCTACTGTGAATGGTCCAACGTTAAGCCATATCATTAAGAAGAGAAAAAGGGAAAATACAAAGTATAAATGGAAATACTTTGGGCAAGTTGAACATTGTTTCTACTGTGAATGGTTCAGTCCCCTGCCCATATTTGTTTTTTTTTAAAACAAAGTCAGAGAAATACTAAATTTTGGATATTAAACAGCTCAGGGCGGCTAGGCATTGTTTCCATGGCGAATCGCCTAGTCATCTGCCCAAAAGAAGAGAGAAGTAGTTGTGCAACTTGTTCGTGTATATCTTAGAGGCAAGTTGGGCATTATTTCCATGGCGAATGGTCCAGCTTTATGTCTTATGTAAGATGGGTATAAAGATTCAAGAACTTGAAGGTTCATGAACTATCTATATGGAATAAACTTGGAGTGGTGAGAGTATTTACATTAGTGGTTTGGTTTGCATGTGACTGGATGGGATGGCTAGTTTGTTTAAGTTTCACTACTATAGGTAGTTGGTGTAGTTGCTCGCCACGTGCTAGAGCCATAGGAGTTAGTGTCAATTCCTGTTTTTTTTTTCTCTAATAACTTTTTTTTACTTAGGTCATTTCCTGCATTTTCTGATATTTTTTTCTTATACTTGACCTTGTATAAATCTTGGCAAGCTATTTTTCCTACGGGAAGCGCTGCCGAAATTTTTACAAATCCAAGAAGTTAGCCAACTTTTTGACTTGTCAAAATTCAACTTGTTTTTTTCATATATCTGGCTTAGTTAAAATCTAGGAAGTCTCATTTTCTAAAGGGAGTGCTGCCCAAATTTCTACTAATTCAGAGAGTTAGACAAAATTTGATTTTCCAGGAGCTAGAGATTGTCTCCTGCTTTATATCTAGCTTAGTATAAATCTGGAAAGTCTCCTTTTCTAAAGGGAGCGCTGCCCAAATTTCTACTAACTCAGAGAGTTAGACAAGATTTGGCTGTCCAGAGTTAGAATTTATTTATATTTTTCATATTTAGATTTATATAAATTCTGGAAAGACAATTTTCCTACGGGAAGCGCTGGCAAATTTCCTTGGTTTAGAGGAGATAGATTATATTTTGACAGGTGGTGATTCAGGTAATCCACCCAGCATAGGTGAGAGTCTGTAGTTGATTTACCTTTAGCTTAAGCATTTGGTTTAAAAGTAGACTTAGGTTTAGCTTATAAGGAGATTTTGAGGAAGGATGTATTATGGAATTGTATTCTTAGCTTGGGAATTGGTATGTCGTGTGTTACAGGTTCCTTTGATCTTTTGATTCAAGATCAGGATTAGATCCAGCTTGATCCTTTGAGGATCATCATCTGTTATCACTGATAACAGGTCGGTTGCCGATTCGTCGGTCTACGACTCAATTTCAACTCTCCCTCTACACTCAACCTAAAAGGCTTTAGCCCAGGTGATTTTCGTTGTTTTATTAAGGTTTCACCCGGACTTTTATTGAATGGCCATTTAACAAAGGTACTGAGTATTTAATTAAGGTTGGTTGGACAGGGGGTTTTAAGGCTTGCATGGCTAAAGCGAGGGGTATGAGTGTCGAAGGTGGTTGGGGTTGACTCCGTGTAGTGTGTGGACTGTTGATTTGACTCGTTGATGTGATGACAGGTATGTGCTGTGAATCAGATTTTGGATTTGGTTGCCTACTATCACACGTGCATGTATTATTGTGAGAGACCCCAGCGAAACTCTGAGAAGTGATCGTCACATACTTAACCCTTATATATGTATACATGGGCATGCTTGGGATGAATGTTTGCATGGGTTGAAGAGTCCCCATATTAAAACCCGTCCAGAAGCTGGGACTGAAGAACTCAGGGGAGACTACTTCTATTTTTATTCCTGCTTGTTGATTTCTTAGTCGGACGTTGGTCCTGGGCTGGGATTCGAGGTCCTTGTCCAGGACATCCCAAGCCCTAGGCTCTGCAGGGGAGGGGCTTTCCCTCGCGCAGAGCCTATTTGATTTGCCTACCGAGACGCTCAGGTCAAGAGCCTAAGGCGTAGCGGCGGCTGCACGGCTATTTCCTTCAGCCGTGCAATGTTGTGAAGGGTTGGGCCCTCACGACACTTCAAGTCTGACACTTGAGTGTCATAAGCGGTACTCGGATCCACGAGGGACCGCTTGATTATGGACACTACATAGTACGCCATCATTGCGACTGTTTGCGTACGTTTGCATTGCGAGTCGATATGAGTAGGGCCTGCGTCCGCGCGCTTTTATCCTAACTTTCGCGCGCCACGGCTATTCGATTTTGCGTCGGTAAGTTATGGGACGGCTACCGAGGGGCTAGGAGCGTTGTCGCGTTGTTTGTGTCATGTCGTTTCATACGTGTGCGTGTACATGTGTTCGTAACGTGGAGTGCGCGTGGTGTGTGGGAAGCGTCCTAGTCGACCGACGATGAGTCGCGCTTGGGACCTCAGCCCCCCCAAGATGTCGGTTCGTGTGCGGGTCCGATAGAGGCGTATTACCGCGCGTACCCCCTATGCTACAGCGAACGAGAAACGCCCTCGGCTGGTCTACCTCTGCGATTGCAGCTGATTAGCTTTCGTACTCTGGACTGGTAGTTCGGCGGGGATACGCCCACCGAAGGGAGGTGACAGCTCCCGTAAGGTGTAGGTAAGTCGTGCCTCGCGTAGGCCCTATCCTGTCGTAGGGGCTCGCGAGAGGTATGGCTGGCACACCCGGCCGGAGCGGCTTGTGGAAGCTCCATGTATATTTGCAACGAAGGGTTGTAAAAACCAACTCCTGCGTGACGCGGCCGGAAGGGTCCCGCGCTGCCCCCGTGCGGTGCCGGACCGATTGCGCCCGACAGCGCAAGGAACGGAGGGAACAGTCACTAGGGCTCTACTCGCCGTAGGAGTGATGGGGGCTCTATGAGTGGAGTGAGGAGAGGAAGTGTTGGGCGTGCCGTAGCGCGCTTCGAATTTCTTCTGAAAATAGTCCATCGTGTCCGGGGATGGAGTCCTCTCATACCACACAGCGAGCGAGTGGCGAGGATAGGGTCTCGAGTGAGCATCATAGCCTCGTGGCTCATCATCCTCTTCCTCAGAACTATAGTCGCGCCGCGTACGGGCCAGCGTTTCTTCCCGAGCCTTACCCCCTCTTCCTCCTCTTCCTCTCCCCTGTCCCTTACGTGCTTCAGGCATGGTGGAAAACGAGACGGGGAAAATGAGAGAGATAAAAGAACGTTGTACCAAGGGGTACTCAGGTGAGGGGATTGCGGACCGTAGAAGAAGGAAAAGAGGGACAGATAGTACAGACCGCGTTAGTTACCGTGAGTCGTCGCAAGAAAGGGGAACGCGAACATTGTGAGCGTGCGAGAAGTCGACTAGCGTGGAAGCTGTGATACTAACTACACTACGAGCTTCAACTAAGAAGGTGTAAGTGCTCTACAGGAGTAGGTTGTTTTATACCTGCTGCGTATGCGTTTAGACCCAGCGGGGACGCTGGGTGGGGGTTTGGTATTATGTCGGAGGGTGCGGTGTTCCGGCCCTCCTCTGCGTACCAAGTCCCTGCTTGGTGCCCGTGGTCTGTGGGTGTGTTCTTTAACTATGATTTTAGAACCTGGGCTGTACCCTTGACGTGGACCGACCCTGTTGGTGACTGCCTTGGCAAAAAGGTGCGCCACAGGGCTTTCCTTTGGTCCACGCAGGCTCGGCCCCCTGCTGTACAGTAGAGCACTACCAGCCTGTGGTCGCGGTAGCCGCCGGGCTCGCCCTGGGACGCGAAAGTAGACAGACCGGCGCTGTCATTTCTAATGCGCGGCGAGTGTCCCCCTGCCATGTTATGGGGCGGATGCATGGAGTGGTGGTCATTGTCGGGAAGGATGCGGTGTAAAAAGAAGAAGAAAATGAAACGAAAGCAAGAGGTCTAATCTTTGCAGCTGAACTGTCAGTCTTAATTCGGAAAAATCTGACGGCCCCTAGTCACGCTGGCGTTAGGTTTTCATTCTTATTCTTCTTATTCTTCTTCTTCTTATTATTATTATTATTATTATTATTATTATTATTATTATTATTATTATTATTATTATTATTATTGATATTATTACTTAATTTTCCTCTTCTTACGATTGTCAGATTCAGTTTTCTTTCGGCCTGCCGTTTCGCGGAAAGGCCAACGGTTCGAACTTTAAGCGCGGCTGTAGTCTGTGGCCCAGACTGTTCTGGCCTTTCATTTAGTGTAGATGATCAGTAGGCTCGATCGGCCGCCGTGCGGAAGGACACCAAAAGAGGGGCGACCCGCGGCCGCATCCGTAGGAGGCCTATCACCCCCCCATGGAGGGTCATAGGCCCCCTCCTTGCCATTGGACACGGGTACCCGACGGGGATAGGTCAAAGTTGTATTTTAAAAAGGAAAAGGTGATCGTTGGTATCCCATTATGAGACCACCACCTCAAAATTGTAATCGCTTCACAGTGAGACGAAGCGACGGGGACAGATAGCAAAAGGTTTGTAGACATTGCGGTCGTAAGGTTTTTTTTTTTTTTTTTTTTTTTTTTGGGGGGGGTTTCCTTTGTGTAAAATTCCAATTTTTAAATTATCCCTTATTTTTGAACTTTCATTAAATCTGGAAGGCTACCCCAAGCTCTATTTAGAGCACTGGGATCTGAGTATGAAGCAAGTCTATAAGAGACAAAGGGGCCTAGCTATCAGTGTGCTAGATGTGGTTGTTCGCGGGTTATCTGGTTACCTTGATGTCGTTAGTCTAGGGCCAAAGGGCAGAAGCGAGGGCTAGTACGTCGTTCAAGTGCACGCACTTGGGAACGAGGTCGGGCTATTCCGAGCGGCTATGGCGGACCGAAATGGCCTCCGCGGTTACCGGCCGCGATATATGAAGTATTCCTAGATGTGGGAGCGAGAGGACGAGAAGGGTACTTTGGTGGAAACTATACTGACCTATGGTAAGCCTGACAGGGAGGTGAGGCTAAAAGTTAACGTGTGTGGTGGTAAGGAGCAGGAAATGAGGAGAGACGAAGGACTGCACGCCGCGGTTACCGAGGCGCGCAACAGGGCCGAGCGGAGGTGCAGGCGTGACGAGGTGACTGCAGGGATGATGGTGACTGTCACTTACCATGAGGATGATTCCTCGACTGCGACCACGACCAGGGAGGTACAACATGGGGAACGGGACTCGGAAGGGGAGTCCGAGATGAGTCACAGAGAGGCAGATGTCCAGTCCTGGCATGGACTGGACCAGATCCGCCGAAACCACCCGTTGGCAGGCCCAGTGGAGCGCGGGCCCGAGGCGAGTTCACGACAGCGGGGAGGCTGAGGCAAGGGCGGTTATGAGAGTATACGGTCTACACGTGGCACGACCTGGGTATGTGAGGTTGGACAGCGAAAGGGGGAGACTGGGTGAGCGAAGCGGGACGAGGACATGCGGTGTGCGACTGACGTCAACCGCTGTTCTCATGCACACGTGGCGTTCTTGCACCTGCTGCAGTAATGCGAAGGTGAGAAGAAAGAGGTCCCGCAAGAATGGAAAAGCAGTGGCCATCAGAGGAGAGGAGCGAGACAGAAGGCGGATCCAATGCAGTCAACGCCAGTGGCTACCTATATGCTTGCGTAATGTGTGAGCCTGCGAGAAATGAGAGAAAGTCAGATCAAAGGAGGGATGATGACCAGCCACAAGTTAAGAAAAGAGGATGCTAGGGCAAAGTCACGAAACGGTTACGAGCGAAAAGGTCGACGACGAAACGGATGTGGGACACGCTGCCTGGACACAGTCATGGGTGATGGCTAAAGAATAGATGGTGATTTAGAAGTCACAAGCTAAGGCATTACAAGACACGCATGTTCCCTGTCCACTGACAGTAACCACTTCTGCATAACAGGTAGCCTTTCTCTATCTTCATTTAGATCGAAGTACAATAAGTGTGGTCACCCTTCAACTGAATACTTTAGGAGCGGTAGAAAGGGGCTGACAGTTTAACCAAATAGGTAAGAGAGCCACACGGCTTGAGACAGATGCGCACTCTCCTAATGGTTCGAGTTGCCTAGTCTTGGCGTTCACGTCTCTGCCATTAAGGCGAGATTGGATGAGCGAGAGAGATGTGAGCGATATGGGAAAGATTTGTATCTCGTTATTGCATGTCAAGAGGGAAGTCATGTGTATGATGATGGTCGGAGACAGATGTATTACGCAAGGGTGTAAGAGGCTGCTGCATGTTAAGGGGACAAGAGAAGAAACGCGCAACTCCTTCTGTTGCTGTTAACATCGACCCAAGGTAGATGAGAATCTTGTGTCGTATATGTAGCGGCGAAAGTTGAACGAATGAGTTGATAATCGATACAAGGTGAGCAAGTTAGAGACTGACACGAGCCAGGAGTGACAAAAACGCCATCCATCTCGGGTCACATGAGCTCAGGCTGGAAAGGTGACTTACGATAGCCAAGGGAGTTCGGGAACTGCAGTGCGTGTTCTGGTCCTACATTCAAGAAAATGGAAACATGCACGATTGATTTTCTGAGCTAATGGTATGTCAGGGTCCTGCGCGCTCTCCCCATGAAAAGGAACTTATCATACTTCAGGGCGTCCTCGGATGATCAGTTAGCAAGAGAAAGGGTGGCCGAGACAAACGAACCTATGTTACGGGATTAATACTCTTTTGTCTTGCCTGGAGTTATCTGCGCTGCGGATAGTGATTCTTGTGCGAGTAATAGATCAGTTTGAACTCGCTATTTCGGGTGGGAAGGAGCCCTATATGTTCTCATTTCATCCAGGTCTCTTCTAAGCGAGTCTAGACGAGCTCTGGACGAATGTCCTGATTACCATTATTGTCTGACATACTAAAGAAAAACTAAGACAGTGAGATCGATAGAGAGATCAGTGGTTCGAAGAATGTTCATTAGTCCTGTGGCAACCTCTTGAAAGTGATCAGATCGTGCAATCATTCGTGCATTGTCAATCCCGCCTCTTTCACTAACTTTGATTCTTTAGTTATTTCAATGATTAACTGAAAATTACCTCTGAATAAAGCAGAGGGTACGGGAATCACAGTCACTGCGGACGCGTGAGTAGGTGTATCGAATTTGGCCTGGTGGATCCTATATATGTCAGACAAGCAAACATGGTAATTCTATGAGTGCAAATCACAGACTGGGGATAAGTGGTTGGCTGGCAGCGATTCGAACGAGAAAAGCTCATCAATCCAATCAGATAAGGAGGACGCACTTTTACCCCTTCAATTTTATTTATTTATTTCATTTATTGTTTAATGGGTTCGCAATTCTGTCCAGACGAAAGTTCCAACCGTGATTTTGATCATTCAGGAGAATGGTTTATCTGTCTATACTGGTCCATCACACCTTAAATGAACCATTGGTGAGTAGTAAAGGTTGCGATTCGAATGTGTTCTTTGATGGGCAAGAAGCAGAGTATTTTAAGAAAAATTGTGTATTTATTGGCCAAATTCTTTATGGATGGTGACTAGCGATTACTCTTGAGCTGCTCTTAATCCCGCGTCTTAGGTTCTGTTAGATGACTTGTGACAGGTTGGTTGAGCAGTTGTGCACCCTGGTGTCACGCCTGAATGAGGTATGTTTGGATGGTCTCTCAACACGACACACGCTCTGAGACTACTCCAGTGTTTAGGACTGAAGTCAGACAAAACCTGTTCGAGTCATATTCGGGATCCTACGTGGCCATAATACTGGGAAAATGCACATCACTTCAACAAGCATGTCTTTACCTGATTTTGTCAACACTGTGGAGACCACTTAGCGGCACGCCGTGTGCAATAAAGGTGAGAACATGCCTCGAATGTTACCTTGTGCGTCAAAAGTTGAATGGAACCCGCTACCAGGTAAATATCAGGTTAACCCAACATTAGCGGCACTATGATTGACAGACAATTCAAACTAGACTCAGACAATTCGACTCAGACTCAGACAACTCAAACCAGACTTACGCAAACTTAGTCAGTGACGGATCAAGACAACTCTCAGCAGGCTCAAGCGGAAGATCTAACAAACTGACAAATAGACTCAGCGAACTCAGAATATCTCAAAATTCAGCTAATATCTGGAAAAGTCTGTCGCGAACTCAATTCTCAGATTCGGCTATTATATCACTGAGACAAACGAAGCCTGCGTCTAATAGTTCAATCAGTCATCCACCTGAGTAGTAATTCGACAGACCAGGTGGTGAGGGGTCATTCATCAGGTTTGGTGGTCTGAAGTACAAACTCGACGCTCACTAATCAACTCTACTCATCAGTTCGAACCAAATAAAAAGAGGCAAGTAATTTTATTCAGCATCGAAAGTCATCTTGATGAATTTGTTTCGGTCGAATTATGATCTGTCACACGATCAGAGCAGCCTTTGGCATTAATGCAGAAAACAGGGAGATGGTTATTGCAGGCCAGACGTCATTGGTATTCACAACGGGACGGACTCTTAAGGATAAGCTCAATATTAGTTCTTAACTGGGAAAGCAAAGAGACGAACGCTGGTCAGCTCTAGCAACTTAGACTATCGGGAAAACATGAACGGTAGTGAGGTGCTAGTTGTAAAGAGCAGTTCTGTCAAGGACAAGAAGAGGGGATGGAAGGAGGAGGCGTATCTGGATATGGACTCCTATAGGCAGGTTCAACGTCAACATGCAGTTCAGATGGTAAAAGCGGAGAAATATATTGAATATGTGATTTATTTTTACGGGTCGGATGACAAACTGCAGAGTACCGACTCCTCAATTGAGAGCGTGGAATTGGTCAGGGCGAGCCTCGCGTGAACCCAAGTAGTACCCGAGTTACCATCTCCGGAAATCTATCAGCCTCCAACAAGCAAGCGCTTTTCCACAATTTGCAGTTTCTCTTCCTGCTGTACTGTGACATGTGAATCAATGACGTCATGCCTTGATATATCAATGTGCATTCAAACAACTTTTAATCAACATTTAACTGTAGTCCAATCAGTATTCAGTCAACAATCTTGACAGCATTCAGTTCCCAATCGAGCATTCAGTTGGTTTGAGCGAGACTTTATCCTACCAAGTACCTTCCACTCAGACTCTTACCTAATCAGAAGCCAGTTTTCTTCCTTTTGTTAGAAAATATTAATTTAATTGAGTTCATGAGAGAAATCAATCCCTTTTCAGTCAGGCAGTCTGTCCTCGACAGCCTCAATTAGGTAGCCTCAAAGGAAAGTTTCCCATACAGTTATGCCAAGATCGATGGCTTCAAGCGCGAAGGTCTATCAGTCTTCGTCGCTCTCACAAAATTTGCGGGAGGTTCAGTCAAGAACCTGCGGGTATACCTGAAGAAGGGGAATGAGACGCATCCGCACTCTGAAGCAGTTTGGGTCGCAGCAACCAGGTTTGTGCAATGGAAAGCTGAGAGACTTCAGGGGAGCGCAAAGCTGGTCTATAGCTTTGGTCCTAAGCTTTTCATTGACTACCCCAAGCCTCCGGTTCCTTACTACTCCACTGACGGCTCTTACTGGGGAGACCTAGTGGACTTGGCAAAGAGGTACATATCGCCGGCAGTGACAGAACCCTCCGAGTTTCCGCATCTCAGAAGGGGGATATTTTCTCAGCCATATCTCCCTACGTTGTGGGAGTAGTTTTGTGCCATGGTTGACTTCCGTGTCATGGGACTTGGATGAAAATTTTCGAAACTAGCAGGGTTCAGGTGGCTTTACATTCAGAAGCCACAAACTCAGAGAGTACGGAGGCCCAAACGACAGACAACAAAAGATTGAGGGTGATGCTCAGAGGGATGAGTGAAGACTCTTGATTGGTGTTGGCCATGCTCTCGTCCATATGTACTTCCTGAGACTATTATGAGTTCTCATTCTTCCCTCATCTGACCTTGTCCTTGTCATTGTTTAGGTCAGTCGGTCACGAATCATGCTTTGCTGTGCTAGATGATTGCTTTCTTTAGTGATTCTGTCATAGTTTTCAAAATCAGATTGACATAATTGATGCATGCACAATACTCCACAATTTTTATGATTATTATTTGCATGATTATTTACTTTTCCGAATTAAAATAAAAGTCTTAGATTCTTAAGACCGGGGACCAGCGAAGACCGCAATTGAAGGGTCTCGCTCGAAGCCGAACGCATACAACAGGAAGGGATTTGGATTATTTAATTTATTTTATTTATTGCAATCAACAACCAAATCCTGCGTGACAGCCTTTTGGCTTTCCGGCCGCCCAAAGTGGCCTGACTGAAAAAAGTGTGACAACGGGGAACCCCGTAGCGGCCAGAACCGTATTCACGAGAGAACATGCGGGGGCTGCTCCCGACCTGCACGTGGGCTATACCAGCTAGGGGACATCGGGTGGCATCAGGGACCATGCCAACTGGACCAATCCCTGTGCCTACCCTCAGGTCCTCTCCCCAACGAACATCAGCAGACTTTTCTCAATGCTGATCGGGGGATCAAGCGGTCTATCTTCTCTAGGTGGCGGGCGACAAGCATGCCAGGAAGGTACATGAGGCCAATGGGGATTGAACCCACGACCTCTTGAATGCCACTTGCGAGCCTTACAAACTGAATTAGGCCACTGAATGTTCTGATGATTTTTTTTTTTTTGGGTAACTAGGGGTCGGTTACTAAAAAAGTTTGAAAATGCAGTTGAAACAGCACTTTAGCTCTGGAGTCGCGGGCCGAGTTTGACATTCACTTGAAACTCGGGTCACCGTTTCGGGCAAGGGGCAGTTTGAAATTCGCACTTCAATCGCGCCACGTAGGCCGGTACTGTCCCGTTCATAAGTGGTGTAAGAACTGGGACTCGGGCCACCGTTTCGGGCAAGGATGTGGCCGTGAATTCCCTGGATTCTGGTAGTTGGAAAAGATTCGGGCACGGGCAAGGGTGAGGCGGCACTGTGGCCGTGGAGTCCCGAAAAAACAAAACGAATGGACACGTTCAGTAGTGAC
>BFEA01000234.1:1445470-1455700 GCA_003427395.1 Chara braunii
GTGGAGCGCAAGCTACCGGGCAGACTGTGGACCACAGGCTTTTTCACGCTCCCACGGGCCTGTGCCAGGGCCTCTTCTGGGCCCTCCGACGTGGGTGACTAGACTGCTTTTTGGAAACTCAGCGGCGCGACCTTTCTGATTAGTCTAGTTTGGACTGCATTTTTAACTTGGGTCCTGACTAGACTGCAGAAAGACAGTTTGGACTGCATTTTCTAACTCTAAAGCTGACCGCACCCTTGTTTTCTCCTTTTTTTTCCTTTTCTTTTTTGGGGAAGTACGTTTATGTCACATGGGAGTTCGTAATGGGCAGAAAAAACAGGCATCGGCGTCTGTGTCAGGGCCTGAGTTCGAAAAGGCGTTCGTAACTCAAGCCGGGAGCTGTCTCTTATACACATCTAGATGTGTATAAGAGACAGGGCCTGTACATCTGGGCCATGGCCAATCTGGGGTGTGGACGAGACATCTCGGCCGTGGCCAATCTGGGGTGTAGCCGAGATATCTCGGCCGTGGCCAATCTGGGGTGTGGCCGAGACATCTAGGCGGTGGCCATTCTGTGGTGTGGCCCAGACATCTCGGCGGTGGCCAATCTTGTCTCGGCCGTGGCCAATCTGGGGTGTGGCCGAGACATCTCGGCCGTGGTCCGACCATGGGGCCGATACACCTTTTGTTTTTCTTCTTTTTTTTAAGCCGCGGCGCAGCGCGACCGACCGAAAAAAAAAAAAAAAAACTTTTTGCTCCTTGCAGCTGCGGCGCGATGTGACCGACCGAAAAAAAAAAAAAAAAAAGACACAACCGCCTTAATGAAACCTCTGCCGTGACACCACTGCCGGCCTGAGTTACGAACGCCCTTTCGAACTCAGGCCCTGACACAGTCGCCAAAGGCCTGTTTTTTGTGCCTTTACGAACTGAAAACATGCCGCGTCCGCCCTTGTTTCTTTCTTTTTTTTCTTTTTAAACTACACTATGTTCTTCTCTCAAATTATCTTTGCCTTTCACTACCTTCCTACCCCTGCAAGCATAGGGACCACCAGAAAGTGGCCCATACATCGGCTGCGGCCGTTGTTGTTAACAAGCCGACTTCTGGGCTTCGGGGTGCCAGACCTCAATGGCTGGAAGCGCCAGCCAAAACAAAGTAGAAACGGTGCGGCGGTGGTTCGGGAAAACTTGGCACACAGGGGTTGGCCGGCTCGGCATGGTTAGCTGGGCCAAGTACTGCAGTGGTTTAAAAAAAGAAAGGAATTTGAACTCTGTGAGTTTCCTGGAATTGCAGGAGGGAGATCCCACTACCATGTATTTGGATTAGTGTGACGTGTGTGAGACGGGTGTGGGATGCGTGTGGGACGGGTGTGGGACGGGTGGGTGGCAGAGTAAAATAGGTAAAATAAAAACGAAACACCATATCTTGACAAAACAAATGAAGAGAGAAATGCGGAAAAAGAGAAGGAAGTGCTCTTCCCACGGATCCTGTCTCATCCAGGCAGCGTGCCAGATGTCAGGGTATGATTCACTGACCATGGATGTGGCAGTCAAGTTGACTGCATGTGAGCGCCCCAGCGGACCACATTCATTTACAGTAGTCTGAGCCTTCCTTGAAATGGGCCCACAGAGCACTCTGGTCCTTCCCTCTGACTTATCAGACTATTTCTACGCCATATTTGCTGCAGGCTATGGGATAGAATCCTCCCAAAACATCTCCCACATTATCTATTTCGGCCTCTCTCCTATGCATGGGCCACTAACCAAAGGTGTGTGGAAGGTGTGTGAAAATCATCACAAAAAAAATCGTTATCGGATATTAAACTGATCAGACCAGATACTACACTTCATCTTAGCCAAAAGGCCCAGAAAGGTATTCGTTATGATACACTTGATCTTAGCCAAAAGGCCCAGAAAGGTATTCGTTATGATTTTCACTCACTTTAAGGACCCCTACGCGGCCTACTCAACAAAATAAAAAGATAGGCCAGCCAATGGGAGGCGGCAAAAATACATATATGTCCCCCTGCTCAAATACAAGAAACACCACACCGCCAATCACCGTTCCGAGTTTGGGCATACTCGCACTAGAGCCTTTTATGGCAAAATCGCAAAAAAATTGATGGTTGGACAAGTCGCACGAGGCACGGAAATTGGCAAGTGCAGCAAATGGGGTATCAAATGTCAGCGGCCTGGCGGGCCACGGGGAAGGGCATTTTGCTATCACCTCGGGAGGTGGTATCAAATTTTCTTTTGCTTTTCAGGATTTTGCGAGAAGAAATTTTTGCACATCTAACAACTGCCGGAGGGTGTTGGTAGCAGTAGAAACGTCGGGAATTCGCCACATATGCTGAAATGGCATTTCCAGTGTGGGTCACACACATAGCGCTCGTTTTTTGTCCACATGCCTTGCAGAAATCCCGTGAGTAACGGGCTTGTCTGTTGCGGAGGAAACTGCACCCACCCGTGGCATTCCTTCCGCTCTGCTCCGCCGACTTCCCCCCGGGTAGCGCGTTCCCCCTGGTCCTCCATAGATGACAATAGGCACGCTTCCGCAGGGAATAAATCTATCTTCTGCCGGCCTCCCCCGCGGTTCCATTTCAGATGGGAGCGACGGTAGAAGCAATGACCGCTGTCCGTCCCTGCAAAAAAACGTCGCTTTGACCAGGGGGGGTACAGCCATACTTTTTCACAGAGATTTAGAGCTCGAGTTGGGTGAGTCAGAAACGGAGATATGGGGACGTTTCATCTGGGTAAGGGTCAAGCTGGGTGATGAGGATTGGACTTTTGCAATGGTTTACGTCCCATCAGAGCCTGCTGAAAGGAAATCCTTCCTGCAGGAGCTCCCTTACCTCCTCCCAGATGCCCAGAACATTGTTCTGGCTGGGGACTTTAATACAGTCCTCTCCCCTGGCCTAGATTCCCCAAACTTCGCATTTCCGAAAGCAGATGCAAGGCAGCTCATGGCCTTCATCGAGGAATCCGGCTACATTGATGCATATCGGCAAACCCACCCCACTGAGCACAGCTTTACCTGGTTTTCTTCTCAGAAAACAGACGTGGGCCCTCCACCGAAACTAAGGCTGGATCTAATGCTGACCAAAGGCTCTGCTTGGGATTCACTCATCTGCATTGACGTCATCGCTGATCCCCTCTCTGACCACCGCCCCCTGCTAGCCACTTTCGAGACTGCAGCAGCGCTTGCGAGGGGACCGGGAATCTTCAGGCTGAACGTGGAGTTGCTGGAGCACCAGGAGGTGCTAAGCTGGGTTGAGAACCATTGGAGGGATTGGGAGCAGACGAAAGGATGGCTTAAAGTGGAGGAGGAATGGGTGCAGCTTGGGTTTCGAATGATAACAAGGGCCTTGGACGTCTTCTCCAGGGTCTATGCTAGGGGGAGGCGGCTGGAGGAGGAAGAGAGCAAGAGGCAGGTCGAGGAAGCTGAGAGAATGTTGGAGACACAGCCCCTTGTGGAGTTGCACTGGGAACGAAGGCGCCAAACCTGGTTGCAGAAATGGGACCAACTTCAGATCCAACAGCAGTCACAATGGGCCAAAAGAGCAGCGGAGAGGGGCATCGTTGGAGGGGACAGAATTACCAAAGAAACTTTCAAACGGTTGGCCCCTCCTCGATCTCATACCCTCTTCAGAGAGCTGGAGCATCCCTTTCTGGCCGACGCAGATGCGGCAACCACCACCGAGGCCATCGGGAATTATGCTCCGGAGTGCTTCCAGGACATCTTAACCTCGCGCAGGCCTCCAGGGCAGACTCTCCAACAGTTGAGGGAGGAGTACAATCTCTGGCAGGACACCGACGTGGCCTTACCTAACGAAGCCAGATTGCTTCTGGACAGGCCAGTCACTGTTGAGGAGCTGACCGAGACTTTGAAGGCGATGGCAAAAGGGAAGAGCCCTGGCGTGGATGGGTTACCAGCGGAGTTCTACACTGCCACTTGGGACTATACCGTGCCAATTTTGGTCAAATTGTATAATCATGTGCTGGAGGGAGGCTCTCTGAGGGAAGACAAGAGAAGAGGTGTGATAACCTTGATCTACAAGAAGGGGGATAAGCGCAATATTCGCAATTTCCGACCAATTTCACGGCTCAACGTCTCCTACAAGCTTTTAGCTAAGCTCCTTGCTAGAAGAATGGCTCCCTTTTTGCCGGCGTTGGTCCACACAGACCAAGGTGCCTTCGTGCAAGGGAGAGCAATAGAAGAAAACATCTTCACGGCAATGGGAGCCTTGGAGATCATCCAGCGAGAAAACCGCCAGGTCATGGTTGCCATGCTCAACCTCAAAAAAGCGTATGATCGAGTCAATTGGTCTTTTGTACTGGCTACTCTGGAGCACATGAACTTTGGGATCGGCTTCAGGACATGGGTCGCAGCTCTGTACACTGACACCACAGCCTCTGTCCTAGTCAATGGGTACCAGTCCCCCCTGTTCTCTCTGACGAGGTCCCTGAGACAGGGATGCCCCCTGGCCTCACTCCTCTTCGCTACGCAAATGGATGTATTCCTCAACTCTATTCGCTCCTCCCCATGCATCAAGGGGCTGCAGTTGGGCCCTGAACACACGCTGACAACGGGAGCTATTGCCAATGACCTGCTATTAGTAGCTGAGGCGCAGTATAACTCCCTCGCGGAGATTAAAAGGCTGCTGGACATTTACGCGCAGCTATCGGAAGCGCAGGTGAACTGGAGGAAGTCTCTCTGCTTTCTCCCAGAGGAATACCAGCTCGAGGATGACTGGGGTATGACAAGAGTTGGACAGAATCTCTCGGAGAGGTTCCTGGGTGTCCAAATTTCTCTGACGTGTGCAAGCCGGGCGCAGGACACTATCTTAAAAGCCAAGGTACAGGCAAAGCAACGGCTTTGTCGAGCCGCACCAGGCTTTGCGTTATTTGGTAGGGCCATGGTTATGACGACCTTGGTCTTCTCCCAACTCTGGTACGTCGCTGCTGTCCTTCTCCTATCGAAGCCCATGTTGAGGGGTATTAAGAAGGATGCGTCCAGATATTTATGGAAGCCGGGAGCGCAAGAGGACGAAGGATTTATTACCAAGTGTGCATGGCAGAAGATAACCTGCCCAACTGACGAAGGAGGGCTTGGCATTCTGGACCCTGAGGCCCAGAACCTCGCCCTACTATTCAAGTGGTTTATCAAGGCCTGCACCCAACCAGAGCAGCGCAAGTGGCTGGCGGTCTTCGAGTACCTTGCGCAACAGGAGTTCCACCTCGCAAGACCTGAGGACATCTGGACGTGCATTCTCATGGATTCTTATGTGCGTCGACAGCCAGCCTCCCCCCTCTTAACTGCCTGCTCAGCATGGAGAGCCCTCAGCTCCTTCAATAGAAAGGAGTCGTGCACCAGAGAGGAGGTCTTGAGACAGCCCCTGTTTGATAACTGTTATATTACTGATGATGAGGCACTCCCCCTCTCTGCCACTTCAACCAGGGGATCCTTTGGGCGTAGATGGGTCGAGAAGGGTATTGATACAGTGGGAGACTTGTGGGATGACAGCGAGGAGGAATGGATCAGAGACACTGCCCTGAGGGACACCCTCGGCAAGCTAAGGTACGTCGAACGAAGGAAACAACAGATCATCCAAGCGATACCCCAGCATTGGAGGACACTTCTGCAGACCAAGCAGCCCGTGCAAGGACAATGGTACCTGGGAGACACCCAGGGGCAGCAGACTGTCTTTTTGAAGATTGGAGAGCAGCTGGACGAAGACACCCTCATAGCCCAGGAATGGACAGCCCCGGTCATGGAAGTGCTCAAACAAGGACTCCAGTTTCGGGACACAATCAGCCTGAGCTCCACAGAGAGGCTACAGTTGGTAAGAGTTCACACTTCGCAACCTCGCCCAGGGGTATACCACCATGAAGTCCTCTTAGCTGGAAGACCTCTAGTTACCTTACGAATTGATCCGCTGGTGGGCTTCTGGAGGGATGAAGAAGGGAAAACGGTACCTTTCTGCTGTTACTCCTCCAAGCTCGCAAGAAACCTGCTTTCCAAGAACCGTCCGTCACCTGCAGCGGTGGCCAGCAAGCTTAGCAGCTCAGCCTCCCATACTCTCTGCATCTCAGAGATTGGAGTCAGAGGCCTCTGGATTCAGCTTCCCAATCTACCTTCTCGCAAGCTTGCAGCCCTTCTCTGGATGGTGTCACATGCAATTGTACCCACCACAGTCTGGCTCTTTGAAAGGGGAATGGACATCGCCACTAAATGCAGCAGATGTGGGGGAAGAGCTGAGGAGACGATCTCACATCTGATTTGGACTTGCCCAGCCTCGAAGCGCATTAGGCTATGAAAAATGGGCAATCGGTGGAATCATCCCCAGACATTGGTTCAAAGCAACCGGCAGAGGTTATGTGGCACAGACTGTGAGGGCTATCATACTCTGGGTCACTTGGACAGACAGAAACCAGATTCACTTCGAGGGACAATGGACCTCTGATGAGGCAACTAAGGCCAAGATTAAGGCACTCATTCGAACCATGATCATCGTAGACGGGACAAGAAAGGCTGCGCAAGGGAGGACGACGCGGGGTCTGCGATGGTTTTTGGTTACGTGGGCCAGGGACAATCAGCTGGCGGCAGTCACCCTCGAAGGGAAGATGGTCCTTTCCCCCTGGATTCAGACATAAAAGTTGTACTTTCATCCTGTCTTCTCTTAGCCTGTCAGTTGCTCCTGTTCTTTTGTGTCCTCCTGCTCCTCTTCTCCTTTACCAGGGTACTCGGTTATTTTGGCCGCAGTAGAACAAGCAGATCAACAACAGTTAGAGCCAACGGAACTCCTGGGACCGGTGGTCCAGCCGGCCGCTCTGGGCCGACGTCAGGCCGTATTAGGCCTGTTTGCTGTTTAGAATAGTCTCCCTGTTCTAGTTTTTAGCCTAGGATAGTTAGTCCCCTCTCCATCACTCCCTGCCCAAGTCTCAAGCTTCTTCTCTCTAGAATGCTTTCCCTTCTATTCTCAGTAAAGATCACTATAACCCGGTCTGCCCTATCTCTTCCATGATTGATGTCATCCGGTTCCTTTCGGTGCCGTAAAAAGCGAAGCTGGCTAATGCTGCCAGAGGTCTGTTCCGGGTTGATTTGTGGGGTCCCCGGCCCCGTTTACCATGAGTCTTGAATACAAACAAGCTGTTTTCTTAAAAAAAAAAAAAAAAAAACGTCGCTTTGTGGGATGGTCCCACCGGGTCACATCAAGGCGGGGACGACGGCTCGAACCGTCTGGAAACCGCCAGCTGGTGTTGTTGATCGTCCTTCGCCATTGCCGGCCCCGTGGCGTGCGCCATCTCCAAGCAGCAGTTTGTCTCATTGCTGGCATCTCGACTACGGTCTTCCCCGAACATAACGCACCCTTAAAATGAATGTCTACGAGTTGTATTTCCGGCCAGATACAGCCAAAACGAGGGTGCGTTCTGTTCGGAGGAAGACGGTAGTGCCAGCATGGACAGTGGAGCTGCGCGCCAACAAAAGGAAGTGCCACGTTGCTTGATGTACCACGAAGACAACGTGTCTCTCTTTTTTTTTTTTTTNTTTTTTTTTATAAACATGACCAACGTGGCTTTGAGCTTCTCTGCATCTCGACGATTGGGTGCGGGCTCTTTTCTGCTCGCCAGAGGCCCAAACTGAATAAAGAGCCGAGCTCTTGTCTGCTGACCAGAGGCCCAAACTGAATGACGGAGCCGAGCACTGCGAGTGAGCTTTAAACCACCAGTACCTGGCCCAGCCGAGCCTCGGCCGACCGGTACGCCGACCCGTGACGAGGCTCGGACTACCGGGTACGGGGCGCAAGCATCCCGAACGTCGGAGTGAAACGAACGAAAAAAACCGAAAAAAAAAACGAAATAAAAAACAAACAAAAAACCGAAAAAAAGTACGGCAGTGTATAGTCCCACGCTATAGCACCAGATTCATTCGATTTTGCTCATCCTATGGAGGGCGCAGTACCAAGAGGCCAGCCGCGACGCGCGAGAGAGAGAGAGAGAGAGAGGCGGCGACCTCGCCGCCCCCCTCTCTCTCTCTCTCTCTCTCTCTCTCTCTCTCTCTCTCTCTCACACACACACACACACACACACACACAAAAACAAGTAAGGCAGTGTATGTTCCCACGCTATAGCGCCAGATTCATTCAATTTTGCTCATCCTAGCAAGGGCACAGTACCATGAGGCCAGCCGTGACGAGAGAGAGAGAGAGAGGTCGCCGCCCCTCTCTCTCTCTCTCTCTCTCTCTCTCACACACACACACACTCACACAAAAACAAGGCAATGTATATTCCCACGCTATAGAGCCAGATTCATTCGATTTTGCTCATCCTATCGAGGGCGCAGTACCAAAAGGCCAGCCGCGACGCGAGAGAGAGAGAGAGAGAGAGAGAGAGAGAGAGAGAGAGAGAGAGAGAGAGAGAGAGTGGCGGCCACCTGCACGGAGGGTCGCGGCGAACTCGCCGCCCCTCTCTCTCTCTCTCTGGCTCTCTCTCTAGCTCGTTCGAGAAAGGGAGCGGGAATGCATTTTCCCGCAATAGCGGGGAGATGCATTCCCGTTTCGTTTTTCGAAACGGGACTCTCTCTCTCTCTCTCTCTCACGACTTCAACTGTTTTCCCGTTTTTTTTTTTTCGTTTGTGTATTTCATTTTTTTTTCTTCTTATCTTTTTTTTTTTTTTTTTTGATCGTCCCTACAGAAGAGGGGCCCGGCCTTGGCGCTACGACCGGGCCTTCCCTTGGCCGACCAGCCTGAGGCTGCGGCGCGTATACGGGAAGGCCGCGGCCGAGCACTGAGCGAGGTAATGGTGGTTTAAGAACTCGCCCGTTCGCAGGGCAGAGCCAGAGGAAATTCGAGACGAATTATGTAGACCTCAAAAAAAAAAAAAAAAAAAGTTGAAGGATTTGGGACTCGCCCTGTGTGACCATGCGAGGCACCTTTTTGCCAACTGGTAGTAAGTCCCACTCGTGCCCTATTTGATTTGCTCCCACTGTGTGACCGGGCGAGGCAGTACTTCACCAAAAGCGGGATTGCAAAATTCTCTTTTTTTGCTGCTGTGCTACCACTGTGTGAGTATGCCCTTTCTTTTTTTCTTTTCAGCGGTTCTTCGGAGTCACACACACCCTATCCACTAATCCACATACTCTGACCCCACGTTTCTCTGAACCATTTCACGCCTGATTCCCTGTTTCTGGGCTTGCTGACTTTCCTCCTCCAGTCTGCCATCACTGCTCTTCGAAGGAGTTGTTTGAATGTTCTCCTGATTTGCTTGTTGGTCCAATCCTTGGACTCGAAAACTGTCGTTCCTCTCCTGCCAAATGACTGTGAACCCAACTGCCCTTGTCACTTGTGCAACAGAGCCCCAGCCCTTTGTCATGCTGTGTCCATCGTGTATTCCCCCAGCAAACACCATTCTTTTGTCCATGCAAATGCTCCATTGGAGCAGCTCTCCCAAAACCTGATCCACCAGACCCAGATTCTGCGAGAGGCTGGGCAATCCCACCATAAATATATTGTAGATTCGAAGGCCCAGTCACAACTTGTGCATTTCAATTCAACTTTCACTCCTCTCTCCCCTAGCCACACGGCCCAGGTGGGAGTTGCCGATGCTGTGGCCTCAAAGGCGGTATTCAGCCAAAGAAAAGGAGAAAAAGGAAAAAAAAGAATAGAAAGAAGCGAAAGAGCAGTGCTGCTTCCTACGGCGTGTCTTCGAGGGATTCGACTTCACGTGACCATGGCAGACTACGTAAATGCTCAAATGCTCAAATAGAACACCTGCTAAAGCTGGTCTGTCGTGCTTCGGGACATCCGTTAAAATTGGAACGATACAGAGAAGATTAGCATGGCCCCTGCGCCGCGATGACACGCATAAATCGAGGAAAAGAGAGCTGGTATGTCTGTGTGTCGGATACGATCGCTATCGCTCAGTTTCTTTTCAACTACAGAGCCGCAGCGCTCAGAATACAGCGTCCCTGACGCGACGATCCTGCTCGCGTGCGGCGGGGGGGCGAGCGCTCTCTTCCTGACGACCTCCTTCGAGCAACACGCCATCCCGAAAGACTTCCAGAAACACCCTGCCGAGTGAAGGGACAGCTCTCCGTCCTCGAGGCAACGGGGAGGAGGCCAGCGAGCGGGAGGACGCGCGCACGCGCGTGCCACAGAGACACAGAGAGAGAGAGAGAGAGAGAGAGAGAGAGAGAGAGAGAGAGAGAGAAAGAGAGAGAGAGGTCTCTGGAAATACAGACAGACACACACAGA
>BFEA01000234.1:1467006-1480028 GCA_003427395.1 Chara braunii
GCAACAAAGGCGCATTCGCCGTTAATTCCACTATGGCCCCGAGCCAATCACTCACTCAACTCCAATCATCAAGCCTCATACCCGCACCGATGATCCCGACCCTCGCGTGCTAACTCCCACCACTGCGATCGTCACCCCGCTGTCGTAAACTCGGCACAGTTCGCCCGGATCCCACAGTCCGTCGTGGCGATCAAGCGTGCAACCGGCCAGCCTATCGTCAGCCCGACAGGACTTTCCGACTCGCATCAATCCACTCCGCCTAGCCACTGCTTCCCGGAAGCTGGCTTAGGAGTCGAGAACGTAAGAGAGATTTGCGGACGCGCTTGCGGGTTTTATAGTTGCGACAAGGGAGATAGAAAAGGGAGAAGGCGACAGGAAAGTTGAGGTGTAAGAGGAGAAACAGGAGGAGAAGACTTTGAAAAGAGTGCTCTACGAACGCCATGCTGACCCCTCGGAACTCAAGGTTCAACCAATTAGATTCGTCGCGCGATAGGAAGGTCCTATCGATCCACGCACCTGATTGGCGAGCGGGAGTTATCGGGGGTTCGACCAGGCGTCGTAGGCCAGACGTAGAGGGTGAGAAGAGAAAAGGCGCGAGAGGTGGCGCAAGACGGGTCCAAGATTCAGATCATCCAGAAAGGAAAATAGGCGCGCGAAAGCAAGGCGGGAGAGAGGGAGAAGGAAAAACAGTTACGGGGAGAGAGAAAAAGGAGGGAGAAGGGAAGGGAGGCGTTGGAGGGAGCGATGCGGGGGACAGAGAGGAGGAAGCTTTTGCATGCTGTCAACAAAAAAAAAAAAAAGGCACCGAAACAGTTACAGCTTGCTTCTATCCTAATTCAAAATTGAAATCACCATACCCGCGCGCAAAAGAGCGACGCGGGAAAAGAAAATCCTACGCCTATTTGTATTCACGCAAAATTCCGAAAGTTTTCCCCAACGCACCCAAGAACATTTACACACCCAAAAAGGACACGTCGAAGTTCCGCTTAACCCGGAATTCCCAACTACCGAGCCCAATTCCCAGTGCGCTCGCTAAGGCGCACGTAAATTCTCATGTATTTCCCGACTTTGCAAGAAGAAAAACATAACTCAGCAGTCGAAAAAACTCTTAAAAAGGAAAATGCGGCACCCGAAAGCAAGAACTCAAAACGGGGTTTTCCTGGGGTTGGTATGATACAAGCAAAAGAAAGGGTACGAAAGATGGCGAGGGGTCGGGAAGTGGTTCGTCACATATGTGACGCCAGGGGGTTCCAAAATTATGCGATCTCCTGATTGCATGTCATGGCGAAAAAGAAGAGGGGAGAACAGAGTGATGCATGAGGAACCAAGCGTATCAACAGAACAGAAAGAAGTACAAGGAACAATAACTGGGCCGCGGATGAGATGGCGACAACATCCGTGGCAAGATCACTGTAGCCTTGTCATATGCAACCCTCTGCCTCGTGGAGATCGTCTAGGTGACACCATCATGGTCCACCTGATCTCCGTGTGCTCTGCACCCTTGCTGGTTGTCGTCTGTCGAATCACCGCGTAGGTTGACGTCATCGTTGATGGCGCGATCTTCGCGAAGCTTACCGATTCGTGCCGATGAAGGGAGAAGAGAAAAAAAAAGGGGGGGGGCTTCAAGTGAATGGGATCTACCGCCTAGTTGGAATAGGCAAGTAGAGGTGGTACATGCCGGGGATCTCGTGGGGATGACGGGGGGGGAGTGGCGTTAGGAAGAGATTCATCCCTTCCATCGTCACCAGGAGCTCCTCATATCGGATGATTCGGTGGAAGCGGGGGAAATGATCGCCACTGTGGGGGAGGGAGGCGAGGTAGTCGCGATAGAAGGAGGAGAGGGTACGGAAAAGCGCCGCTCAAAAGATCTTGAAGTGGCGGCAAGCGGGGATTGTCCCCGTGGCGATGCAGAAAACTTCTACCACGTTCCATTGCTCCCATGCAGCAGTGAACAGCAGGAGATGCCAGCAGAACGTGGGAGCAGCGGACCGAAGGGAGGCATGGGGGTGGACGGTGGCGAGTAGACGGGTAGAGTAGAAGTCGCGGAAGAGATGGGGATGGAAAGGATGGGAAGGGAAGGTGACAGGGGTACGGATCTGCTCGAGGGTGAGAAAATCAAGGGGTCGACGGGGCAGCATCCGAGGTCGAAGGCCTATCGCCCGCATTGGTACGTGGGCGAACTTGGGGACGGGTGGGGCTGGAGGAGGAGGGGGATCGGCGCCGTCTCCGTCGCGCGGTACTTGAGGTGGCGGCTATAGGGTCGCCATCTTCGGGCCTCGGCGGCTCTGGATCCCTGGTCGGATCGCTACCGATGCGCAGGCTAGCCTCGCTAGCGAACTCCAGCTGGCGCTTTCCGAAGGCAATCTCTTCGCGCTTTCGCGCCGCTTCGGGATCTTCCGCCTTCGTTCCCGTACGCGTCGCTTCCTCCGGCTGGGCTTCCCACTCGGACCCGGTTCCTTCTTCTTCCTCTTCCTCCTCACTCAGCTCGCCCTCGCCATGTTCACTATAGCTTCCCTCCTCCAATGTCTCCTCATCGTCGTCTTCTTCTTCGTCGTCGTCTTCGTCAATCACCACTTCTTCTGCCCTCGGGTAGAAGGCGTGAGGGATGATCTCGTACGGTTTCAGATACTCCTGCCACGAAGGTAGCGTATCCTCGTCCCTAGGTTCCTCCAAGCACGAAGTCCACTGAAGATACGGATCCAAGGATGGCTCGAAAATGTACGGAGCAGGACTGTTGTCGCTCTGAAAGTAGATGTCGGGCGAGAGATCGTCCGCTAATTGCACGATCGGTACGATGAGCTCCTATGCAATCAACTGACGGCAACCCGGTCGTACCGATCCAAAGAGGAATCCAATAAGATCTCCTTCCGCGTTAGTCCTCCAACCCTGTATGATCAGCAGCTCTGGATTCTCGATCCACGTGGGGTGCTCGATAGTGCCCGTCCACTTCACTTGTACTTGGGTAAGTCAGAAGGACAACTCCTCAAAAGTCTCGCGCCACAGGCGCCAATGTCCAGGATTGATAAGAGGGACCAAAAGAGGTTCGAACGAGAAAGAGAGAGAAGGGTGGAGATCGGATTGCCAGAAGGTGGGGAAGAGAGAGGGGAGAGCAAAGATAGAGAGAGGGGCGAGAAAATTGGCGTGGTTCATTGGGGATGGGGGAAGGGGACGAGGGTTGGGATCGTAACTGGCCGCTCGCGCGGTGATCGACGAATGCCGTCAGGGTCCGATGCAAAGATCGGGATGATGTTATACCCCTCCCGGGCGAGGACGTGCTGCCACACGTTGGACACTTGCTCCGTCCACTCGCGCAGCGAGGCCAAGATCGCGGTATGCCGCAGCGGATTGACCGAGCTGATGTCGTCGGTGAATGCCGCCACTGTGGTGACGTGGCTCGTTCTGGGACCCGCTCGCCGATGAACTGCAGTAACCTCCGCAAACACTATCGCGTGAGGGCTTCCTTCTATCCGAAACGAGGCGGCGGCACAGATACCTTCGTCGCATAAGAATCGCATTAAACGGCAGAGATCCATATTGAGCCGAGGGTGACAAACTTGCAGGATCTCTGAGATGTGGCCACGTGGCTGCCCCAGCTGTGCGTCGAGGACCCGCTCCGTGATGAAACTCATGGTGAGGTCGGAGAGGAGGACGAGGGACAAGATGGAGAAAGAGGAAAGAGGGTTAGATCGTCGTCGTTTTCCTCGTTTCCTGAGGAAGAAGAGGGAGGAAAATCGGAAGGAGGAAGGAGACGGAGGTAGGAGGTATGTCTGACGATGGGGACGGAGCTATGGCTGGCGCTAGCCTCAGGCGCGATGCGCACCGTGTTAGCGCCGTTGGGTCCGAGTTCGACGACACGAAAACAGCCAGAGAACTTGGGAGCGAGTTTTCGGTCGCGTGCACATTTACGTACCTACACTAGGTCCCCCAATTTATACTTGTACTGGGGCCCAGCATTTCCATTCCGGGCCTCGTAGCTACGGACCTGTCTACCGTGGGCCAGCTCGGTCATCCTTTGCCTTTTTCGGGCTAGCTTCGGGACGGCCCATTCCATCAAATTGGTGTACCTTTTGGCCTTGGCCTTGAGGGCTGCACGCGTGTCTCTACCCCCTGCTTTGGCAATTTTCGAGTTACCCCGGTAATCGACACAGGGGAGGCTATTAGTTCGAAGCTGAAAGGGGGTGAACCCTGTAGACTCGTGAGGGGTGGCCCGGTGGATGCCGACAATCTGATATACGATCTCGGGATACGGACGCGTGTCGTGTGCCGCTAAGTTCCTGTGAAGGGCGGTTTTAATCATACGGTTGGCATTCTCGGCCAACCCGTTCGACTGGGACACGTGGGGTGCCGTATGTCGGAGCGTGACGCCCCTTCGCGCAAGTAGTTCTTCTACCTCACCTTTAAATTCAGATCCATTGTCGGTTAGAATTTCTTCAGTATCTAGATGGGTATAGAGGAACCGTTCGATGTACGTGGCTATTTCGGCGGCTTTTCAGGTCTTACAGGGATAGACCTTGATGTACTTGGAAAAATGATCTACTAATACTAATAGGATAGAATATTCACAGCGGTTTGGGCCAAGTGGTACGTCAATATCTGTCGTGTCCATACTGACTCGTTGGAAAGGACGCTCTACTTCCATTGGCACGATCGTGTTTGGTCCCCGTATAGAGGCGCGATCGGCGGCACAGACCAGACAGTTAGCAACAATGTATTTGACATCATCTCGTATATTGGACCAGAACCATCGATTCTGGTCTACAATTGCCTCTGTGACACGTATCGCGAACTGAGCGGCCTGTTCCTCGTGAGCAGATCGGATCCGTCAGTTTTACGCTTTTCCAAATAATCGTTGATCCATCGATAGTCCCGAGATCTCTCGGTCGCCCTACGTCGGTCGTGTTTGGTGAGATTGCCCAATGATAATCCCGCTAATTTCGCCAATAAAATTTTATCCGTCCAGACTTCCGCCCGTCGGTATTTTTCGTCGTATTCAGGACCGTCCGTACGGACGGCCTCAAATCAAACCTCCATGGGGAGTTTGTTCGTTCTACACAGGGGGCACCTCCATTCCTTACTACTCGTTCGATATCGAACGCAGGCTCCGTGCGCACGATTGACACACGTGGCACATTCCACCCAATCGACAAATACGGTCTCGAAGGGATGACAGTCGACCCCGTAAACCCGTGCAATACAGGTGCAAAAATAGCAGAATTTATCGCGGAGGGTGTCGAAGAAAGCTGAGGAAGTAAGAGGGGCAGAATTAGTAGGAGAAGAAGGGGTTGTGGAGGCAGGCGGGGTAGTCATGATGACAGAAGGGGAGAGACGGGCAAATTAGTCCTTGTGTCACTTACTGCTTCGACAAAATCTCCACTTGGCCGTTCCTAGGTCCAATCTTCTGCTCGGGTTCGTTCCACAGAATCACCTCCTCATTCCTCGGAAATTTCTCAGGCCGGTGAAGTTGTGTCAATCCATCCGCATTCCCATGTCTCACGTGCTTCCGATGACGGATGTCGAAGTCCATGCTTGCAGCACCGTTGCCCATCGCCCAATCATGCCCGAGTAATCCTTCGACTTCTTCTGAGCCAACAGGGGCTCATGATCAGTCACCAGGGTGAACTTTCACCCATACAGGTAAGCACGAAAGTGACTGATTCCCCAGAGAGCCGCATAGCATTCTCCTGTTGGAGCGGCGTAGTTGCGCTTGCAGGCGGGTACTGATTTGGATGCATACTCCACCACACTCTCGAGTCCGCTTGGTCCCACCTGGGCAAGGATCACCGAAATCACCTCTAGCTGCCAGTCGGTGATGAGAACAAAAGGTTTTTCGGGATCCGGCCTTATAAGGACCGGAGCCGAAATGAGAGCAGCCTTGAGTTTGGAAAACGCTTGATCGCACTCCGGCGTCCAGATCAACGGCTGATCCTTGCGCAGGAGATTTGTTAGGGGTCCCGCAATCACCGCGAAACCCTTGATAAATCTTCGGTAATACGAGGCTAGGCCCAGAAAGGCGCGAACTTGCGTGATAGTGGTAGGCACTGGCGCGTCCCTGACAGCTGCCACCTTCTGCGGCTCCAGTTGGAGTCCCTTGTCTGTCACCACGTGCCCCAGGAAAGAAATGGTAGTGAGGAAAAACTGACACTTCTCAAGCGCCACCTTGAAACCTGCATCTCATAACGCATGCAGTGCCCATTCGATGTGTTGCACGTGTCCCTCGTAGGAACTCGAATACACTAGGATGTCATCCATGTACACAATCCCGCAGTAGTTGATGATGCTCTGTGCCCAACGAGTCTTCCATACAAAATTCTGAAAAGCCATGTTTATGGCCCGCTGAAAAGTTGCCCATCTGACATCGAATCCATTGCCACGTGCCTTCGAAAAGCACAAACGCTATTTTCGGTTGATCTTCCTCTTGGACAAGAAGATGATGGAACCCATGACGAACATCAAACTTGCTGAAAATTCGAGCACTTCCAATCACATCCAATAACTCATCAATCTGGGAGAGGGGACACACATCTTTAATCGTTTTATCATTCAATTTTCGATAATCAATGCAAATGTGAATCCCCCCAGCCTTCTTGGGTACTATCACTACAGGAAAAGACCATGGTCCTATAGCGAGTTCGATCCATCCATTAGCTTCGAACTCCTTAATCCGCTGAAAGGCGGCCGTTCGTTGAGCTGGCGAGTATTGGTAGGGAGCGCAGCTAATGGGTGGATGATCTCCCGTGAGAATGGCATGTTCAATTACATTAGTTAGCCCAATATCATTGTCATGCATGCTCAGCACTTCTGCGTAACCATTCAATACACAGATTAACGACTTTCGAAGTTCCGCGGGGACGTGACTCGGGAGGGGGATCGTCGATTCCCCGGACATATTAAGGGGCATATCGATCCAATCAACTGGCCGTTCCCGCCGCTCATGGACACTAGAGAAAACGGAACTACTGGTGCGAACAGAAACGACAGTTGCTATCATCTGGGACTCAGCGGGGCTGATCATCTCCGTTCTTTTAGTTTCAGCGTCAGTCTCTGAACCAACCGAAGTCGGTTCCACAGTTAGCACTGTTAGATCCGTCATTTCTTGCATTAGATTCGGCACGTCACTTACCGGTGCTTCCGCTTCTTGTTTAATCAAGGCGATGGTGTCTCCTGTCGTTAGTAATAATCGGGGTGGAAAAACAGAAACGTCCAAATACTGTTCCGTTTGCTGATAACGCGTTCGTAAGGAAAGAGCTCCCTCGTACAAGGTGCGAGGGGGTTCCAAATCATCAGCCAGATTGGAAACTTGTAATATGGGTTCCCCGAGGAGGAGGAAAGGACTGACCTGGGTTGTTGGAGGCGTGAATGCATTGTCTTCAGAATCCACATGGAAGCTTCGAGCGGTATCGGGGCACACTCGAAATTCTTCAGGGGTTTCATGTTCGAAAAGTTCAACCAGATGTTTCCATTCCTCTTTACTGGGCATCTCTTCTTCGTATTCTCGTTCCCTGATTCCATCCCCGAGGCGCGAAGGGGAGCACTCCTCGGGATCAATGCCTCGGATCATCCCTATTTGGGGCGAGTTAGGAACCCGTTTTATCGTTCGGGTGGAAACCCGCAAAGGAACAGTGTGAGGCTTTCCCCCAGTTTGTGTGAGCACCAATTGTTTCGAATCGAAATGCAGACATGCGCCTGCGCCCACCGCCATTGCCAAGGTTATCCCAACAACACAGAGAAGGAACGTACATCTATTACGAGTGCGTTAACAAGGACGTGTACTCGCCCGACCTTTACCGCCACGTTCTCGATAATGCCTACAATGTTCATTGTTTCCTCATCAGCAGAGACATAGTTGTCTTTGCTAGATTGAGGAAGAACGGATCCAAGTCGTCCCGTCTTTTTAACAGTCTCCAATGATATGACCACTACAGAAGAACCTGTGTTGATTAGGGCATTAAACGGCTTACCCCAAATTTCACAGTCACATTCCGCACTTTTCCATAGTACTGGCCGAGCTCGTACGAAGTGATCCTTTTCTGCTAAAGAGATGGCGGCAAAGCGTGCGGCTTCAGGTTTTTTAGTGTCCGGCTCAGGGGATACCAGTTCCTCATCTTCTTCCTTCTTCTTCAACATCCGTTGTATGCGTTGATGGGTGAAACGCTTTTGATTTTTCTGGCAGTGCTGTAAAAGTTTATCGTTCGCCGCTTCAGATATGGTGAGCAGATGCCCTACGGGGATAGGAACGTGGATGTCTAACTGCTTGAGCGTTCTCGGTACATCAATGTCTCCTGTCCGAAACTGTGGTCCTGGATTGGATTCACGATCGACCCACTCGATGTCATCTGGGACCGATCGGATCGCTCCGATGATGCCTGCGAGATGGAGATACTCGAGAGGATCGGCCACGTCAGTAGCGTCGGGGGAAAAAGCTCCCGATGTCGATGTCGTTGCCATCGAAGGGGAGGGATGCTCTGTGGCATATGCCACGAGTTCTCTTCCTTGATCCGCATCCATCAGAGCGGCCACTCGTCCTTGATTAAGGGCAACGGGGGCCGCAGCAGGGGGAGGCTGATTACGTTTCGGCTGCGGACAGTCCCGGGGGAAATGCCTGGGCTGCTTGCAGTTAAAGCAATCAGTCTTCTTTGATGGATTAGCTAGATGAGGGAACTGAGGCGCGAACCTTGGAGCAGGCAAGGCAGGTAAGAGTGGAAACGATGCAGGGGCAGGCCGAGCAGAAGGTGGGTTAGGCTTAATGAGCCTGCTCATTATTTGTTCCATCCGTTCTATATGAGCGACTTGCATTTGGATCAAGTTGCTCATCCATTTGGATTGCTTGGTAGCAGCCGTATGGATCATTTGGGCAAGGTGTAGATTGGTTACGGTCGGCGAGGGGGGTTCAGATGAAGTTCTGCTTCTAACGGCTGCAATCGATTGATTCACCGGGGGAGATGGAGGAGAAGCAGTCAGGATATCGGAAAAGATCCCGCCGGGAAGATCATGATCGGGGCGGGGATCAAACCATTCGACTGCTTGTAGCCATGATCGCCTTTTGGTCGTTACATCCCGTATGGTATCTGTAATGTCCTCGTCTCCCTGGCTGATATATTTTTTTGTATCAGCCAAGTCTAGCTCCAACGCTTTAGCAATGATAGCCGATAACTGGGTTGTTTTCAGTGGAACCTTTTTCTGCAGTTTTCTTTTCAAGGTCGGACTTCGAAGGTGATCAATAAACAAATGTCGAGCAGATTTCTCGTCTCGCCCGGATTTATCCAATGTGGTTTGAAATCGATCAACGAAATCCGATAACAGTTCCCTTGGTCCTTAGGGTCGATTTTTGAGTACGTACCAGGCGGCATCTTCGCTAACCGTGTCGAATCGAGCCAAGAATGCATACTTATAAGTCTCCCAATCTACCCATGTATGCTTTCTGAACCAGTCATGCGATGTATTGCGGAGTAGTAAGGTAAGAACACAAGAAGATCGGCTGCGCTGTAGTTTTGAGCTTCGACAGTTTCCATCCAAGCCTCGGGATGGGTATGGTTGGGGAAGAAGGGGAAGGGGGCAGGGATGCTAACGATCACCCTAGTACCGTCCACCATTGGTATTGCTAGCGCAATCGTACTAGACTGAGACCTGGTCACGGGACGATTTCGACGAGCTAGTGGAGGGTCTCTCCTACCTCTCACCTGTTTGACTTACTATCATCAGAACCGACACGTGTCGGCTCCGATACCAACCTCACGCCCTGTGCTGTCTTCCGTTCGGAGTCTTAGCTGTGCGGAAAAGAGGCCCAGAAAAACAGCAAGATGGGGTGTGCCAAGGATTTTTGAAAATTGAGTGTGGGGACACAGACGGAACTGAAATCCGCAGTGTTGGTCCGATGGAGCAAGTCGATCGTTTTCGCGCGTCGCGGAATGCGCGCGCAGGCAAGGCGGGAAGAGAGGAAAAGATCCAAATTCAATCCAAAAAGTATTGTCGTGCCTCCCATCGGGCTACAGCCCGTCGTTTTGAACAGAAAGGCTTGGGCACGCTTCGCATGTCCCGTTTTCGTATTAAGTCTCGTCGTCGTTCGCTGGTTAGTTCTGAGTCTGATGTGGAGGGCCTAAGTCGTGTGGCTCTTTCTTTATGCTCGTCCTCACTCTGCACACGGTAATGGAAACCTGTGGACACGTAGCGTTCAAAACGTCGACATTCGGTGCACAAAGTGCGCGGCCAGTGGGGTTCTACTGCCGTCCACGGAATGACGATCAACTCGTCAAATGGCAAGAATACCGAGTAAGGTGGGAAGTGGGTATCGATAATAACAAACCAGGCTTCTACAAACCCAGAGCAGCAGTTGGTTGGAGGGAAGTAATACTGCCCGCCGATTTGTGCAATGACTTCTCGTACGTCCCACTCACATACACGTGTCCTTTCCTCACTGTAAGGAAAAGGTCGCGTTGGGATGGGAGATACGGGAGGCTAGCGCCCAATCGAAGGGTACTTGTCAGTCCACATGTCAATCAATCACAAAATATCCTGAGACGTCACTAAGAACAAAAGCGATTCGCGCGTCCCTCAAGCAATCTTTTTGACACAAGAAAGAGAGAGAGAGAGCAAACACAGATCCGCTTGATCACGCATATGGCTACGGGTCCGATCAGTTCAACACAACGTTGGTCCCTGGGCGCCTTGTTTCTCAGGGCCGCCTCGTGGCTCGACTGCTGATGTCGTGCAGCATAAGGCAGATGGCATGCGCAGTGCAAACAGAGCTACATATCTAAACACTCTTGCATTCTCGAACAAAATCCCGACGACAATCGTCTAATCAACAAAAGAGTCACATATTTCATACATGCATTCACTGTGAAAGGTGCGAAAATGAGACATGCACAGGAAAAAATGGATCGCATTACTCAGTACACACGCATTCACCGTTCACAAGACAAGAAGAAAGGGTCCTTGCGTAGGAGAATTACCCAAGAAACTAATGGAAGAGTTCCGGAAGAAGTTCTTTCACACAGAATGCCGACTCATTTCCATTCAAGAGCGGGACAATCATTCAGACGCATCATCATTTGGGAGGAGCGAGAGAGAGAGAGAGAGTCAAAATAGAAGACGACAAGGTCTGAAAAGAGAAAAGTTCGGCGTGGCCGCCTTACACTCACGCCAAGGATAACAATCTGCAACAAAGGCGCATTCGCCGTTAATTCCACTATGGCCCCGGGCCAATCACTCACTTAACTCCAATCATTGAACCTCATACCCGCACCGACGATCCCGGCCGTCGCGTGCTAACTCCCACCACTGCGATCGTCACCCCGCTGTCGTAAACTCGACACRGTTCGCCCGGATCCCACAGTCCGTCGTGGCGATCAAGCGCGCAACCGGCCAGCCTATCGTCAGCCCGACAGGACTTTCCGACTCGCATCAATCCACTCTGCCTAGCCACTGCTTTCCGGAAGCTTGCTTAGGAGCCGAGAATGTAAGAGAGATTTGCGGATGCGCTTGCGGGTTTTATAGTTGCGACAGGGGAGATAGAAGGGGGAGAAGGCGACAAGAAAGCTGAGGTGTAAGAGGAGAAGCAGGAGGAGAACACTTCGTGAAGAGTGCTCTATGAACGCCATGCTGATCCCTCGGAACTCAAGGTTCAACCAATCAGATTCGTCGCGCGATAGGAAGGTCCTATCGATCCACGCACCTGATTGTTGAGCGGGAGTTATCGGGGGATCGACCGGGCGTCGTACGCCAGGCTTAGAGGGTGAGAAGAGAAAAGGCGCCAGAGTTGGCGCAAGATGGGTCCAAGATTCAGATGATCCAGAAAGGGAAATGGGCGCGCGAAAGCAAGGCGGGAGAGAGAGAGAGGGAGAAGGAAAAACAGTTACGGGGAGAGAGAAAAAGGAGGGAGAAGGGAAGGGAGGCGCGGGAGGGAGCGATGCGGGGGACAGAGAGGAGGAAGCTTTTGCATGCACGGCGCTGTCAACAAAAAAAAGAAAAAGGCACCGAAACAGTTACAGCTTGCTTCTATCCTAATTCAAAATTGAAATCACCATATCCGCGCGCGAAAGAGCGACACGGGAAAAGAAAATCCTACTCCTATTCGTATTCACGCAAAATTCCTAGAGTTTTCCTCGACGCGCCCAAGAACATTCACACACCCAAAAAGGACACATCGAAGTTCCGCTTATCCCGGAATTCCCAACTACCGAGCCCAATTCCCAGTGCGCTCGCTAAGGCGCACATAAATTCCCATGTATTTCCCGACTTTGCAAGAAGAAAAACATAACTCAGCAGTCGAAAAAGCTCTCAAAAAGGAAAATGCGGCACCCCAAAAGCAAGAACTGAAAACGGGGTTTTCCTGGTGTTGGTATGATACAAGCAAAAGAAAGGGTACGAAAGATGGCGCGGGGTCGGGAAGTGGTTCGTCACATACGGGTGCCTTAATGCCAAGAGCAGCATAATAGTAGAGTACAGTGGACACACAGATCACCTCAGGGAACTTGCCTCCATGTTCTACAAAAGGAAATGTAGGGGGAGATCTGATGAGAACAAGACCTCTATATATCTGCAAGAGGAAATTGGGGCCGCATCCAAGGAAAGAGAGGCAAGGGCCAGACTTCTGGGCCTTCCAAAAAAGCTCAGATTCACAAGTTGGAATGTGAGAGATTGTGCAATACCTTCAAGAATAATAAACAGCAATTTCGTTAAAACGGACATTTTTTATATTTTTGAACCACATTGAAGCCTACTTAATTGGCCCTAAAATGTGTCACCATTTTAGATCCTAAGGGTCCATCAGGACTTGGCTGTTTAGCTCTAGCCCCAGTGTACTTATATAAGATCCGGAAAACTAGGGCGCAGTCACGACCTCAGTTTGTAAATGAGTTTCAGTCAGTATTTGGTGAATGTTATGCCAAACCGAGGGAGATAGTGAATGTATACAACCCAGCTTCAGGGTCGGGTGGGGATGCCACAAGGATGTGTTGCATAGTTGCGGCGCATTGAGGTGAGCGCCTCAGCGCACGTCTGGCGCACCTCGCGCACCGCACCGC
>BFEA01000234.1:1493530-1504716 GCA_003427395.1 Chara braunii
GAGACCCTTTGCCACGGGCAAAGTAGTCAGGTTCTGTACACCTATCAGAAAATTAATCTGCTGAAGATACAGTACCGGTTCATAATCCGTTAGGAGGAGGCCAGTGAATCAGCTACGAATCCCACAATCATTAGTAAAAGTTCTTTCAGGGAAAAAAAAGATCCCACATGTTTTCGCGGTGGGCGGGCCTTCAAAATAATTCGGCTGTTTTTTCTCGGGGCCTCCCTCGTGGCAGCACGGGAGAGACTTGTGGCGGGTTTCGTGAATGAATTTCCAAAAGCGCACGATCCCCAACCCCTCCCCCTGAAAGTCGGGGGCTATGCAGAACTGTTTTTTTTTTGTTTCTGTTGTCTTTGGCCGTTCCATGTCCACAGATGACACTGGCACGGAGTGCAACTCGGCAACATTCGTGGAGAAGCTCCTTGCCCGCCGGGCCCATGGAATCCGAAATCATTTTTACGAACCGCTCGGCGCGGACACAACTTTCAGCCTGGGTACATTTCCGGCTTTTTCTTAAAAGCGCTGTGAGATCAGCCCCTCAGACGATATGAAATCCCTGTGGACCCCTCTACTACCCAAAAGGAGAAGTTTGGGCATCATTAACTCTACGGGTTTTTGCATGGGCAGTACCTAGCTGTAACAGTTGGGCTATGAGCCTGCCGTGAGTGTGGCAGCACATGTAAATGGCCTCGCTGCACTACCCTCCACTCTCCGATTTCGGAGATTTTTTCATGGGATAATTGTTTGCAAGCGCCCATGCYGAGACCTTGGTTTCRGGCGCCCAAAGTTGGTTCGTTTGGTACTACAGGCCCAAACGACTTCCCCCTGGGTGAARGGCGCCTTCGCGCGGTGGCCACAGATCTGTTGGCCTGTTGTAATGGGACAATGAATCTGGTGCGGTTCCCRTGCCAGATTCATGAACCTGTAGGGCCACTGTTTTTCAAGATACTGTGCTTGGGGCTCTTTCTATCCATTTGGGTACCACCCTCAGCCTCTTTTACATTGGAATGACTCTGGTGTTGTTTATGTGCCAGATTCATGATCCGGTTGGGACCATGGAGCGAACCCCACATGGAAAGGTTTGGGCATGTAGTACCAAACGGCCATACTTCAGGCGCCCGAAACCGAAAAGGTTATGGCATGGGCGCTTTCCACCAATTATCCCTTTTTTCATGGCTGCACTAACCATCTCATTCCACCACCCAAAAACCCTTGGATACCTGTCAGAAACCACCATAGAAGAGCACTCTCCATCAGGCCTGCAAAATTTGTTTGATCAACTCACCGTAGGACTGGTGTCTGGGCGGACAAAATGGTGATGACACCATGTGTGCTTGTGCTGTCACGATGTCTGCTAGTGAACTCAGGAATTGGAGAGTAGGACCGTGGATAAYGAGTGCAGAGGTGATGGGCAAAACACTAATCCGGAGAGTCTGACCACTCTCCGGACAATGGAGACTCTGGAGAGTAGTGCAGCGAAACCCAAACTCTCACATGCAATTCACCTGCTGATGGCTCCAGGAGTGTCCCCTGAGTGTGGCAGGATACGTAAAGAGTCACCTGCTGATTACTTTTACAACTCKATAATGGGCAAGCTGATCTMTTCTACAACTTGACAATAATGGGCGAGTGGATCTCTTCTTGAAGAATGCGCCACCCCGAGGGGCCAGCTCAGTTGGTATGCAGACCTGAGTTGGAATCGCAGATTGAACCAGATGAAGCTTGTAGTGCCTTGGTACTATTAAGAGCCTCCCAGCTACAGGAGGTTGTTTGTTCGGAAGTACCCATTCTCAAAAGGCAACTCTGTTTTCTTGTTTTATTTATTTTTTATGGAAAAGACTCAGCTCATTTTGGGCCTCGCCACACTACTCCCGACTTGGGATTTTTCGGGAGTGCAGCGTCACCACACCAGCTCCAGAGTTCAACCTGTCAGATTGAATTCGGGAGCTGACAGAATGTGGCTCCTGAGAGCACTCCCGAAATCGCTTGAGCCTCCCGCCTGTAAAAGGCCATTTTCAGGAGACCTCTCGCAGAGGCCTGTGTTTCAACCGCAGAACTCGTGCAGAGACAAGCATTCTCCTCGCAGTTTTCGTCGCCACATGCTGGACAGTGCTCGACAGTCTCTGTCTGAAGTGTGCCTCCTGGCCTCCAAATCGGAGAGCGCCCCAAGTCGGGAGTGCATTGCGGCGAAGCGTACTCCCGAATGGATTTTCTCGTCTTCGGACGTTCCTGAGTACTCCCAAATTTTTTCTCCAAGTTGGGAGTAGTGTAGCGAGGCCCTTTATTACTGCACCAAATGGGGAGGTCGGGAATCCCTCAACAAAGAACCCGGAAAACAAATCACTACCTTTCTTAAGTGGACATTGGTCGTCCCGACATACAGGTTGCGGACTCAGTTCAAAAGTGGACATTGGTCGTCACGGAAGCAGATCTCACGGGCAGATGATAACTGTTTTTACCGTCACAACTGCGGACGCAGTTCAACTGCCGTCAGGAACGGCGGGGTCTTCGAAATCACCACTACGGGCAGAATCGGTAATCTCAAACGGGCAAAAGCCGTACCTGGAAGGATTGACGTCGATCTCATGAGGAAAGGAGGCACGATATGGGTTGTGGAGACCTTGGAAGGTGGATGACGGTGGGCAGCTAGGTTAGACCTGGACTCTTGGAATACGGGGAAGAGCCTGTGAAACAACTATTTAAGGACGAAGTGAAGTAATTTCGTTGCCTGAGTGGACGAGGCAGAAGGGCAATGCTGGTGTGTTCACGCGCACCAGAGCTTTTTATGTTGGCACATTATGTCCTCCGCGAGAGTAAAGCCTCACATTTTGTGCTTTTCTATTTGAACGACTTTTCACGCAGCCCACTTTTAGCTTACGGGAGATTATACCCGTGTTGGTCGGTGGGCGAACCTTCTATCGATCCGTCAATGGAAAGGGATATTTCGTATGGTTGTTTCTGTTGTATGCAGTTACGGTGACTACACGCAGGCAGACCCAACCTCTACGATGCGGTTTTCCAAGACGGAGCGATTTTTCTCGGGAGTTCGTGAAGCATGTTGAGCGTTTTCGGAGCTTTGGTCTGAGTTGGGCGTTGCTACCTCTTGATCGGTGGTATTATACCTGAAGCGGCGGAATTTCATGTCAATTGCCTCTGCTTTTCGTTCATCTCGTATTTTCCTCTTATATCTTGGACGGATATCTAGTTTTCTCTACTCGGATAGCATCTGCGGAGAAAACATGGTGGTGTTGTTCGACCCTGATGGCTGTTACTTCACGAATGAATCGTAATTTTTCATTTTCATTGTCTTTTGTATCTGCCTCCTTGGTCAGTATGTGCGTGGATCTTTCTAGTTCTTGTACCGCCGGTACTCTTTGTATCTTGTTTAGCTGACGTTGATCGTATTCAATTATTGTCGATCCTTGTTTAGTCGACTTGGATCATATCCAATTTGGAACTTGTTTAGCCGACGATGAGGATCCTTCTAGTTATTTGGAACTCGTTCAGCTGACGTTAATCGTATCCAGTTATTGAGGACGAGCGTGGATCATTGGGGAGTAGAGCGATACTTTCTTCATCTCTGAGGTTGCCTACCGAGCGCTGCATCGTGCTGGAGTACAAGGCGAGAACCCGTATTCCGGAATGGGGCGGTCACGATCCAGGTCTGGATCCAAGTCGTCGGACCGACGGCGTGCAAGAGATGCAAGAGATGATTCAAGGAGGGGAAGGTCTCCGGCTAAGAAATCGGAGCGGTCAAGGGATCGATCCAATGATGACAGGAAGAGGCGTGATCGACGTCGATCTAGGTCAGCGTCTTCCACATTGAACAGAAGAAGACAATGCAGCTGGTCGCGTGAACGCGACGATAGGCGTTCACAGTTCCCTTACAATAAGCCAGCACCCGGAAATAGGGCATGGTTTACAGTTGAACTCCGCAAAGAGGTGTATGCTCTCCACCGCAAAATGGACAAACTGCTGAAGCGGGTTGACAAGCTCGCTGATGAGTTCAACGCTGAAGGAGAGAGACGGTCTGATGTGGTCACTATGGAAAAACTCAAACAGGCGGTAGATGCGACAGTACAAGAAGCAACAGCAGCACGCGCATCAAAGAAGGCGGGAGAAGAAAGCTCGCAACAAGGAAGCAAGGTCAGGACGAAAGACTGCGAAGTTTCGAATATGGCTACGGAAATGACGGCCCTCAAGAAGCAGTTACAAGAGATGAGAGGCATTAAGTACGATATAGCCTCCCTGAAGGGATCTCTGTCTTCGCTGAAGACTCCCGCAACGAGGCAAGTCGTATCCCCAAGGCATATGCTAACAAATAGGAAGACGCCCGTGAAGAAGGCACCCCGAAGCCTGAACCAAGCAAGGTGAGGAAAGCGAAGCAGGTGAAGGACCCGCGGAAGAGCGTTAGACGTACTTCTGCAAGGCGGAGAATTTTTCAAGGGAAGCAGTATCTGAAGATATGTTGAGCTCTCTCCAGATGGAGGACCTTAAACAACTGAAGATATGCACAATGTTCGCTACCGCGGTATACCTCAGGCATGCGTCGCGCTGAGGAAGATTCCTGGCTTGATCTTATCGGACATGGAAGACCTACCTGACAAGACTGAGACGGGCGACGAAGCACTTGGCGGGCAGCAGAATGGCAACCCATAAGGTGATTCTGAATCTGAGGACGAAGAGGATAGTTCCTCCGAATACGTGGATGTTGAGTTCTCAGAAGCTCCGGCAGCGTCGAAGGACGTTTAGCCGAGTACGCACTAGCAACCACGATCGTACAGATCAAGCTTACCAACTGCGCTAGTTTGGGATCTCGTAACACAGTGTAGTTACACCTTAATGAATCTGGTAGAAAACAGACATTGGAAGGACTGCGGGTTGGTGAATAGAGCCTTCAGTTTAGCGACACTATCACTTATGAGTAATAGTGAGATAAGATGGGCGGGTAGGATATACTCTCTCATCAGTACATGCAGCATGGAATGGGAGCAATTACTGTCTTAGAAGGTGTGTGTGTACGTGTGGATATCACCCTCGTGAAGACACTTGTATGTAGGCAAGACAGTCAGGGGGATCGATAGACGGTGGAAAGAGCACGTAACGGCGGTATTGCGACGTGAAAGTAGACAACACAGGAAGTTGTATTCCTGGGTAGCAAAATTCGGGATACACAGGTACATTTGTGTCCCGGTCTCGAAAGGGACCATCGAGAACGTTGCACAAGTAGAGAAGAAGCTCATTCGAAAATGGAATCAATACCTTAACACACAACACATAAAAAATGCAGCGAAAGGACGAAAGAACAGCAAAATGTAGTGTCGACCAAGGAAATCCATGAAAGACACGTGCATGGTATGTGAGGACTTACCGATCTTATTTTCCTCACAAGAAAAGGTCACCACGCAACTTTCCAATCTAATTAAGCCTATGGCGGTCGTTGAATCATTCAAGGGCAACCTTTGGGTTGAAGACTGGAAAGTAATTAAGAGAAGATTCAGTGATAGTGTGCTTATCATAAATGGTAGGAAGCAGTTACTGAATGAATGCAGATATTCCTTTGAGATGGGTTGTCAGGCAATCGTCTCCTGCTGCGTTGAGAGTGTTTCAGTAGGTATGAAAGTCAAGAACAGACTAATATCATTACTCGGAGCACTGTGGACGAGAGCTAAGCTTCACAGGTATTCCCTGACTAAGATCATCAGGATGTACTCAGGTATGCGCCAGATTACATCCAAGAAAAATCGGGGTATACAGAGAGGATGTCTGTCCAGGGTCGCTTTTAAAAAATTTCGTGTGAATATTCGCAGACGTTTGCTACTTCGACTGTCATTTTCACCAAATATTAGTCTACTGCATGTGCGAAAGGAATTATGCGCAAGGATAATAATGAATGTCTCACATACTGCTCTAGCACTGATGACTGAAAGACGAGCTAGGATCATGTTTAGCAAACTCAAGACGGTGGGGGAAATTCTGCATAATCATCAAAGGATGATTGCGGAAAGACCAGACTGTCCATGCGCAAACAGCCATTTTCCTATAACTGACTCACATGTATCCTTCCGCTTGTCGGATGTCGCCACCGACAGACTGTTGTGTAATGCTAAGAATGTACCGGTGTATGAGAGCTTTGATAGCGTGAAGGTCATAACCTCAGCTATGACGGCAGTGTTAAAATCTCTCCCTCTAAGGTACTCCTCAAAGAATTTGGAAATTGGTGATTTTGTGCACTGTTTAAAAAAACCTGAAGTCACTGAAGATGGACTGCCAATAAGCACTGTTCTACAATGGAAAAGAAAGTTGAAATCTCTAGTCTGCTCACCACTGGACCGAAATCTGGGGGAGACTTATGTGGAATGCCCGCAACTATTATGGGACAAAATGAATCGGATGTTTTTTGGTGTACCAAACTATCAGCTCATTAATACCATTATGCAGGATTTGCTTAATCGAAGTATGATTGATTATAAAGAATTGGGACAGACAAAATTCAATCAGTGGAATCGTACTGGAACTTACGGCCATGCGTATGTGATGCCGAAAGACAAGGATATTTTGAAAAGGCGGCCAATTGTTCGTACTTTTCAGGAGCCTTCTCTTCAGGCATCAAAGATCCTGTCAAGGTGCGTTAACTTCCTAATGAAGGATCTTCAGCAGGGCTTCGGTATCACTGGGACAAATGAACTGACTATCAGGGTGGATGAAATCAGCGTGAAAGCAAGGAACTTGTATGATGAAGGCGTTGATCTGGTATGCACCACGTTCGATRTTAAAGACATGTTTAYGTGCCTAGATCATGCACAMATCACAAAGGYCATGGACTGGTTAGTATGTGAGCACCTTYAGWAGAACMRGACGCATATCAGAATCAAAATGCAAGGAAAGAAAATTGATTTTGGAAAAGCAAGTGRRACATGGGGATGGAAGACGATAAAAATTACCGATCTTCCCAAGTTACTGCAATTTGATATCTCGCATGCGTATTTTCTTGTGCAAGGGAAAATTGTCAGACAGACACTTGGTATACCAATGGGGAAAGGTTTTAGTCCTCCCATTGCAAATCTGGTCTGTAACTACGACGAAGTACACTGGATGAAATCGCTAGGCAGTGATGCAAAGTACATTTCAGGACCAAGGTTCGTTGATCACGTTTTCATCACTGCACCTTGCAAGAAAGGAGATAAAGAATCAGCCGTGCAAAGCATACAACGTTTTCATAAATGCTATCACAAGTCACAAAAACTGGAAGCAACTGCAGAAGTGGAAGACACTAAGATGAAGTACCTGGAGACTCACATATCCAGACAAGAAAAAAAACGCCTCTTGAAATGCTTGCATCGTTTGAAGAATCAAGAAACACTCCAAGAGGGGTATTTTGGGCGTTTTCATACGATCAAACACTTCAAGAGCTTTGGTCCTTTGAAGTCAAAAGAAATCACTATCCTGGGGACACTGCATCGGATTCTGACCAACTCTATCAACCAGTCAGAAACAACGGACGTAATCAAATGGTTCTTTGTCGAAGCCCGACAGTTGGGTTATCCGATTGAAACCTTAAAACATGCCGTTTTTACAATTCGAAGGACTAAAATGAATTAAAAAGTGGCTGCTAAACGGTTGCACTGGCTGCATCAGCAAAATAGTAGAATAAAAAAGAAGGATAAATAGGTAAAAAAATAAATAAATGGATAAATAAATATTTAACTCCGGAATAAGTAAGTGTTTTTTTTAGATCAAAAATTTTTGACATGCAGGAAATTAAAATTTTTTTGCAACACAAGGAAATCCTGAAATAAACTGATTGGCAACAGTTACCGCCTCAAACTGACGTCGACTGGAACGGGCAGTAGCCCTCGGACGACGAGGGAACTTATTTTTTAGTCTGATCAGGATTTAAATTTTTTTTAGGCCTACCGACATACAGGCTGCGGACTCGGTTCAAAAGGATTGACGTCGATCTCATGAGGGAAGGAGGCACGATATGGGTTGTGGAGACCTTGGAAGATGGATGACGGTGGGCAGCTTGGTTAGACCTGGACTCTTGGAATACAGGGAAGAGCCTGTGAAACAACTATTTAAGGGTGAAGTGAAGTGATTTCATTGCCTGAGTGGACGAGGCAAAAGAGCAATGCTGGTGTGTTCACGCGCACTGGAACTTTTTATGTTGGCACATTTTGTCCTCCGCGGGAGTAAAGCCTCACATTTTGTGCTATTATATTTGAACGATTGAACGACTACTACCTTTCTCGGCCTTTTGGCTCAGATCAAGTGTAGTATCTTTTTTTTTTTTTTTTTTTTTTTTTTTAAAACACGCCCCTACCAGTGTTAGTGCTGCTGATAAGAGCAGACACCACTAACACCTAGGGAGAGGCTCCATCTATTGGTGGGGAGCATCACTTGCTGGAAAACGGGTCCAGCGTCCCATATTACAGAGATAAATGTCCGAGGATGTCTGAGAATGTCTGACGAATGTTTAGGGAGCCTGAGCATGTCTGAGAATGAAATCCCCAAGAAAGGCAAGGAAAATGAGGACTGTGACTGTGGGTCCTGCCAGCATTGATTGCCCTACAAAACAGCGGATTGACTGAGGAGGCTTGTAAAGTATCCAGTAGTATAGTCCTTTATGAATGTGGAGTATTGTGTATCTCTTCACCCTTGGAGAAGGGCGTCAGATGAACGTTTCAGAGTTGATACTATTCATTGACTACCTCCAGACTTTGCCCTATGTTTCAGGTTGCTCAGTCTATCTTTTCCGTGGTCCTCCCCAGGGGGCTCCAGGGAGGAGAGCCGCGTTCGGGCGTTGATACAGTAAAAAAGGGGATCACAAGGATCAGGTATCACAATCAGGGCAGAACCTCTTCGAATAATAGGGCATGGGGTGGGAAGGGGTCTGGGAAATCTGAGGGAGGGCGCAATGGGAACAGGGGCTCAATGTTAGTCTAGTCTTTGAAAACTAACCGATAGTCTCTTATTCCTTCCAGGTCGCGCATCTCTCCATCTTTGTCACCACTCCATTCTATTCTTGCAATCCATCCTTCTCTTTCCCCTCCTACCCAATCCGTACAAAATGCCGTAATCCGTCTCCTGACGTCTCCAATTTGCCTGAGGAGAGCTAAATGTGCTTTTGTGTCCAACCATCTACGTGTGATTTCCAGGTGTATCTGTTGTTGGATTTGTTTTGTGATCTTCGCCCCTTCTACCCTTACCTTCTCCATGGCCAGGATGCATCTTTGTCACAAGAGTGCCCATATTACCGCCCTCCTTCCAAGTCTATACATATTCTCTATGAAGGTCGTGGTTGTCCCTGCCAAGACCAAGTGCCCCGCCAGTATGGTCTGCCATGACCACGTCCAGGGAGTGTCTGGTTCTATTTTACGCCATATACGGTCCCACCATCTCCATATGCATTGGGCAATCGGGCATTGCATGAAATTATGTTCAATGGTTTCCGCCTTCTTGTGGAAGGGGAAGAGACTCTGACACCACTGGCACCATGGGAGCAATATGCCTCTTTGTTCAAGGTTTGTCCGGTCAGTTAACCAGTCGTTGGTTGGCAGACAGCGATGGGCTATCTGCCACTGGAGGGAGGTGATTTTCATGGGCTTGCATTTTTGTTCCTTGAACCATTGGATTGGTGACAGGAGGGTGCGATCCACGTTCAAGTGTCTGGCTCATCTATCGTTAATCAGATCCCTTAAATAGCGTTTAGGTCTGAGCATTTTGTAGGTTGATTTAACCGTTAGTTGGTGCAGGCTAATATGTCTTGTCTTGGGGACTTCCTTCTTTTGGGGAGGTTGCCAAAGGTTGCCAAGTCCATTCCACCGGGTCCAAAGGCAAGTCCTGGATTGGTTTGTCTGGTTGGAACGCCACCCTTTGTCCTTTCCCTTCTATAACTCTCAGGTGGTGCATTGATGTTCTGTCTCTCTATTCGAAGGGTGCTTCTTTCTTGAAGGGTTCCTATTTTGGTGGAAGTATGGTGTTCGACCAAGATTATTTGGGGCAAAACCATATGTTTCAGACCAATTCCCAGTGAGGTCCCCGTGGGTCGCAACCCAATCCCCTTCCTTCAGGGTAGGTCCATGTCTAAGGATTCGGTACCACTCCAGTGGAATAGCCTCAATAAGGTTTTCCAGTAGCTCCAGTCCTGTCTTTAAGTGTCCCAGAGATCCCCTACCCTGAGTACTCCATGCGTGACCCAATTCTTCCAGGGTGGGGATGAGCTCGTCATAACGCAGTCCTTCGTGTTTGTCACCCATTTATTTCTGAAGAGGGGTTGACGATAGACTTCCTCCCAGCGGTTGGGGTGGGTGCTGTCTGGGAGTGGGAGATTACGTCAGGTTTGCAAAAGAGATGGCCAAAAACTATCCAGTGTCTGACCCCCTCCTTCTGATTCTTCCATTCTATATGGGAGCTTACGTGGAATTGCCCAAAACGGTCCTCTAGCCAGGTTGGAGGATTGGTCGTTTGGGGGGATGTCGGTGCCAATCGAGCCAAATTTTCCAAAACTAAGACGCACCATGGGTTTTGGGGAGCGAAGATAAGCTTTTTAATCCACTTCATGCACTTGTGCGGTCGGATCAAGTATTCCCAAGCCTCCCCTAATCTTTGGTTGGATGATCAAGTATTCCCTAGCCTCCCCTAATCTACGTTTGTTTGATCTTCATCCCCCCTCCATAGGAAGGCCGCTGCCTTTTTCTTTAGACTCATCAGAGCCGTTTTGCTCAATGGCCACAACAAAGACTTGTACCATAATGTTGCAAAAATGACATTGTTAAGTGTTAAACCACCAGTACCTCGCTCAGCTATCAAGTCCGAGCCTCGGCCGACCGGTATGCTGATCCGTGCCGAGGCTCGGACTACCGGGCGCAGGCATCCCGAACGTCCATGTGAGACAGACGAAAAAAACGGGAAGAAAAAAAACAAAAAAAAAACAAGGAGATAAGAAAAATAAATGGTTCATTCCCACTGCCTGGTGTAGGAAGGCTTCCGAAAGGCAAAGCGGGAATGAATTTTCCCACTTTCGCGTGAAGATTCATTCCCGCTTTGCGATTCGAAAGTCGCAGAGAGAGAGAGAGAGAGAGGCGGCTACCTGTACGGAGGGTCGCGGCTAACTCGCCGCCCCTTTCTCTCTCTCTCTCTCTCTCTCTCTCTCTCTCTCTCTCTCTCTCTCTCTCTCTCTCTCT
>BFEA01000234.1:1542752-1559368 GCA_003427395.1 Chara braunii
AAAAAAAAAAAAAAAAGAAAAAAAAAAGGTTAAGAGAGGGGGAGGGAGTTTTCTCCCTTCCTCTTATAAAAGAGGGAGGAAGGGGGAGAAGTCACTGAGGGGCATCAGTGGTGTCATCTTCCCCTTCCTTGTTCTACCCGCTGAAAAGTAAGACACTACATGAGTACTTCCACCAGGGAGAGAGCATGGGGGGGGGAAGGGTCTGGGAAGTCTGATGGGGGGCGAAAGGGGAAGGAGGGCTCAATGTGGGTCCAGTCTTTAAAGATCAATCTATAATCCCTTGCTCCCTCCACCAATTCTTTTTTGCTATTGGGGTCATCTTTGGACCCTTCTACTTTTGCGATCCACCCCTCCCAGAAGTTAGTAATTGCTCATTTCACATCCCCAATCTGTTGGAAGATGTCGAGTTGGGGTTTTAAAGCAAGCCATCTGCGCATTAGTTCTAGCTGAACTTGCTGTTGAATCTGATTAGTAACCTCTGCCCCCTCCAAACATACCTTTTCCATGTCCAAAAGGCACCGCTGCCACCATAGTGCCCATAGCACCGCTCGCCTCCCTAGCCTGTACATGTTTTCTGCGAAGGCTGTGTCCCCTTGTTCTGGCCAGTGACCTACCAAGATCGCCTGCCAGGACCATGGCCAGGGTATTGCCATTCCCATTTTTCTCCACACCCTGTCCCACCATCTCCAAGTGAATTGTGCAAGCGGGCATTGCATAAAGATGTGCTCTATTGTTTCCGCCTTCTTGCTGGGTGGGAAATCCTGAGGCACCACGAGCACCAGGGCGATGCCAGCCCTTTTTGTTCCAGGTTAGTATGGTCTATCAGCCAGTCGTTGGTTGGCAGGCAGCGGTGCGCTATTTGCCATTGCAACGACGTAACTTTCGCTGGTTTAAACTTCCGGTCCTGAAACCATTTTATTGGTGTAAGCTGACTGCGGTCCACATTCAAGTGTTTAGCCCATCGGTCCATGATTATGTCCCTCAAATTGCACTTGGTTCGCATCAGTCGATATGTAGATTTAACTGTTAGTTTGTGTAAAGTAATCTGTTTGGAGACGTGGGGGGGGGCTGTAGGCTTTTGGGAAGTTTCCCATTGCCATTCCAATGGGTCAAAAGCCAGCTCATGAATGCTCTTCTGCGGATGAAAGGCCGTGTATTCCTTCCCATCCTCTAGAACTCTGATGTGGGTTCCCAGTCTCTCCATTTGAAAGGGGCTCTACTGCCTTGCAGCCTGCCAGCTCCCGTAATGTCGTAGAACTCTATCAGAGCTTTTTGTGAGTCAGTCGTGTGGACACGCCCCACCCGGTTTAGGTCATGTCTCTCTGCCACCCAATCTCCTTCGTTAAGGGTAGGACCCTTCCTCAGGATTCTATACCAGGCGAGGGGGATTATCTCAATCAGTGCTTCCGCGTGCTGCTCAGTGTGATGACAATAGCGAAGGGATTCTCTCAGTTGTTCCACAGTTTTCCAGCTCTTCCTTTCACTGTCCCACAAGTCCCTGACTCTCATTATTCCCCTTTTAACCCAGGTTTTCCAAGGTGCAGTGGAGCTATTTCTAACATGGCCTTGGGAATCTGTGAGCCGCACCAGTGGGACCTCCTTCCTTTCCCCTACCCATCCTCCTCTAGTCCCCTTACCCCTATACATTTTCCGGCTCGGCCCTTTTTTTTAAAAAGAGAAAACTAGGGCGCGGTCAGGGTTAGAGTTTGAAAATACGGGGCTCGCCACACAGGCTTTCGAAACGTGCAAAATCGAGGCCGTGTCTTCGCCACCCAGCCTTTCGAAACCAGTTCTTTTCGAAAAAGTTTCGAAAGGTGTGAGATGGGCCGGCGTCGAAAGTCTTTACGAAGAGATGAGATCCTCCCGCCTGTCACAAGCCTTTCATCGGGAGACCTGGAGTGGTCTTTTGAAAAGGCCCACTCGAAACGGTTGAGATCGGTCGGCAAAAAAAAAAAAAAAAAAAAGGGGCGATCCAAGGGCCCGGCTCCACTACTCTCGAATGCACAAACGACAAAAATTATGGCGAAGTATCTTTCCATGTTCTAGGCAAAGATTCAGACTCTCGTTTTACACGCCTAGTGAGCAATGAGCCAGGCCCTAATGTGCATATATCCAAAGGCCTGGGTGTTTCGAAAGTCTGTGTGGCGAGGGGGGGGGTTCCTTTCGACTAGCAGACTTTCGAAAAAAGTCTGACACCTTTCAAAAAATGCCTTCGTTCGAAAGCCTGTGTGGCCAGCCCCTACGTTTCAAGCTTCCGTTTTGGAGTTCAGTCCCCTCTGAAGTTTACACTGCAGGCCAAACTCCCCCGTCACGTGGCTGTTGCAGGGCAGAATTTGTAACTGCAGTCTAGTCATCCACGTTGGAGGGCCAGGCCGTTTTCCAAAAAAAGAAAGAAGAAACAAGAAGAGAAAAGAAAAGATAGTGGCGGGGTACCTTTCCATGTTCTAGGGACTATTCACTCTCAGTTTCCACAATTGATATGGAAATGTGCCAAACGAGAGTGAATCTTCTCTAGAACATGGAAAGATACAGCGCCATGATTTTTGTCTTTTGTGCAACGGGTATACAGGGGCCCAACGAGATACACGGGCTGACAACAACGGAGGGGCAGGCCGTTTTCCAAAAAAAAAAAAAGAAACAAGAAGAGAAAAGAAAAGATAGTGGCGCTGTACCTTTCCATGTTCTAGGGAAGATTCACTCTCAGTTTCCACAATTGATATCGAAATGTGTGAAACTAGAGTGAATCTTCACTAGAACATGGAAAGATACAGCGCCATGATTTTTGTCTTTTGTGCAACGGGTATACAGGGGCCCAACGAGATACAGGGGCCCAACGAGATACAGGGGCCCAACGAGATACACGGGCTGACAACAACGCAGAGGCTCTAGGGGATACACGTGCTGACAACCCCAACGAGATACACGGGCTGACAACAACGCAGAGGCTCTAGGGGATACACGTGCTGACAACAACCCAGTTTCTTTTTTTTTTCTCTTTTGTTTTTCCTTCCCAGAGTTCCCGACCTATGCGTGTCATCCTTGGGGCCTCGTGGCGGTGCATCTTCCCATGTTCTAGCGGAAGATTCGCTCTCGTTTTGCACATTTTGAGAGCAGTGGAGCCCCCTCGCTCCACTACTATCGAAATGTGCAAAACGAGAGTGAATCTTCCGCTAGAACATGGAAAGATACAGCGCCCTGATTTTTGTCTCTTGTGCATGTCAACAATAGTGGAGGAAGGCCCTCCTCTTTTTTTTTTTTTTTTTTTTTNTTTTTTTTTTTTTGTTCAATCTCAGCCCCGTCACGTGGCTGGCCAAGGCCGCAATGCCTCGGCGACATCCGAGGCAAAAAAAAGGGAAAAATAAAAGAAAGAGAGAGGGCATCTCTTCGCCTGGCTGGGCCATGGCGGCGATGCCTCGGGCCACGGCCGAGATGGAAAAAAAAAAAAAAAAAAAGCCACATGCCGGACTGGACTGCAGTTGCAAACTCGGCCTGGCGACTTTTGTGCATGTCAAGAGTTTCAACTGCAGTTGAAACTTGGGACGGTACTGGACTCCAAACAGGCAGTTCGAAATGCATTTACAAACTGCTTTTGTGACTGCGCCCTAGTTACCCCTTTTGGAAAACACCCCCTGCAGTGCTAGTGGTGCTGATAGAAACAGACACCGCTAGCACCCGAGGAGAGACTCCATCTATCGGTGGGGAGCATCACCTGCTGGAAAACGGGTCCGGCGTCCCATATACAGAAGGAATTCAAGATGGCTCAGGAAAATATCAGAAGATGTCAGAAGAAGATATCAGAGAAGTTGACTGAGAAGTCTGCCAGCCTTAATGTGCAGATTGCTGAGAAAGGAAAAGAGAAGGAAAAACCTCTTCGCCCTGGGGTCTTTCCCCTGCCTACTCTCCAGGGGCAGTCATGGACTATTTGGACCTGTGCGACAGGATGAGAAAAGAGAAATAAATAAATTTAAAAGGCATAATGGATTAAAAAAAAATGGTGAGGAGGCTCAGACACTTACTCCAATCATTTTTGCCGGTGGGAAGGCAAAGAGCATTGGAACAAGTGTCTGAATCTGGACGTTTTCCACGCAGATATGCAGAAAAGTTTCAGTCACAGTTGTTTGCACTTATCCACAAAAGTGAGCAGGTTCAGACACTTATTCCAATCGTTTTTGCCAGTGGGATCTCGAGTCATCCAATCGTCTTGGATGTTTAGCAGTCTTGGATGGCGGCAATGCCCAACCATGGGAGAGAAGCCGTCCGCGACGGTTGCTGTGAGCGAGTCCCTTAGTGTGCCCCACGGGACTGCCTAGTGACGGTACCATTCTAGAAACGAGCAGATTTTCCTACTGCGCTGTTAGAAATGAAGTACTCGAGGGGCTTTCTATTGACCGGAAAAGAAAGAACGACTTAGAGTACTTGATTTATTTTTTTGTTTTCGACAACCACCAATCAAAAACAGACTTGCTATTTCTTTTCCCCACATCCTGTTATTCAACAAAAAAAAAAATCAAGAAAAAGTAAATTAAAACACAAATTTTAAATATACAAACATCTTTATTTTGCTACCCTTGGTTTTGCAGCAACCGCTGGCGGATGTCCCACAGACGTCCCACAACCGTGCCCCAGACTGCACTAAAGTACTTCCTACTGTGTATTTGTAAAAAAGGAGCACGCGTACTTTATATTTAAAAAAAAAAAGAGAGAGGAGCTCCTTGGCTTAGGGCTATTGCACTATGGTTGTGCTCACTCGTGAGGTTTTTTTTTTTTTTTTTTTTTTTTTTCAATTGCCTTTCGCTACCTTCCTACCAACCACTACTCAGACTTTATAGAGGGGATGCCTGCAAGCATAGGGCCTTGCAAACGAGGGAAATCATGTTGCCCCCCACCCCAACAGAGGTAGTCAGAGATTGGGTGGCACCGCCAGTGGGGGTCCGGCTAATGCAAAGACGGAGCATTTTGCCAGTAGCTGTGCCTCCCTTTCTCACTGTCTTTTTTTTCAATCCTTGGTGTTCCACTTCTTTTACTTCTTTCCTTAGGCTTGGATCCCACAATCTTTTTTTTTTTTTTTTGCTTTTTTTGGATGTTGTTGGCAAATGCCCCCTCCAGTGCTAGTAGTGCTGGTAAGAGCAGACACCGCTAGCACCTCGGGAGAGGCTCCATCTATCTATCGGTGGGGAGCATCACCTGCTGGATAACGGGTCCAGAATCCCATATACAGAATGAATTTGGAGGATATCAGGAAAAAAAAGTTTTAGAGACTCCTGCCAGCATTGATTACTCTGGAATCCAGAGGATTGACTGAGCAGGATATTGGAAAGGGAAAAGAACCTGTTCGACCTGTGCCAGGCGCCAGATACCTGCTACTACAAACTAGTTCCTCCCTCCGCCCACCTATCCCTACCCACTCTGCCCCAGTCATTTTTACCACCCCATCCCAACTGTCAATCCCTTATTGTAACTGCTAGTCGTACGTTCTGAGGCTGTCTGCTGGAAATTGGGTCCACCGCCCCGTAGCAGTCATTGCATTACATATAAAAAGAGTTGTCTGCTGGAAACGGGTTCCAGCGCCCTGTAGCAGTCATCCTAGTACATATAAAAGAGGATGAACTGTACTATGCTGACCTGCAAGCATTTATTTGCCCTTGTCGCCAGGGGCTTGACTGCACAGGTAGTGGAGACAGGAAAATTTGGTCTTTTCGACACAGGCTGCAGACACCTCTTCAGCCTTGATTAGACTATCAAAAGCAACAGCTATTTGCTCCCTCCTCCATACCCCTGCTCGCCCACCATGGCTAGAGCCTGTGGTGGGAAAGGGTCGGATCCCACAATCGTTAGCAGAGGCACTTTCGGGGAAAAAAAGTGATCCCACACGTTTCCACAGCAAGCGGACCTTGATAATAATTCAGCTGTTCTTCTCTGGGCCTCCTTCGTGGCAGCACGGGAGTGAGTTGTGGCGGTTTTCGTGAATGAATTTTCCAAATGTGCCCAACCCCCTACCCCTCCCCCTGAAACTCAGCAGCTGTGCAAAATTGGGTTTTTTTCTTTTCTTTCTGTTGTCAATTCATGGCCGTTGGCCATCGTTGTCCGGAGATAGCGTTGGAACCTAGTGCAACTCGGCAACATTCGTGGCCTTTCCCGTCGCGCCCATGGGATCCAGGTTTGTTTTTACTAACCGCTGGGGACGGACACGACTTTTAGGGTAGTTTCTCGACTTGCCTTAGCTGTTCCAGGTAACTGAGGTTTGAAGTGCTCAGAAGAGTCAGAAATGAGCATCGGTGCGTGAACACCATCTCGACTATAGGGGTATAAGGGGCTCGCTGCACCACTGTCGAAAGGCAAAAATATTCGACGACTGTCAGAATAAATTTGACAGCCTCCTTTTAACAGTTTGCCCCCCTTTAGCCACACAGCACTGTAGAATGGACTCACTTGTGAATGCAAGATGGAAAAAGACGAACGTGCCCGAGGGTACGACAAGCATTAGTCCATTAGTCCATCCCAACCTCACGCCCACTCACCAAATTTCGAAGAGAAGTAGATGGTGCAGCTGAGGACTGTCTAAAGCATCGTAGTAGCAGGGTGGGGCTGTGTTTCCCCCCATACAGATACGTGAAGAACGAATGGCCGTACGGCCCCCCAGGCAGTCATACGGGCCGTACATACGGCCTTACGACCTGTTTCGGGGGCCTTCCCGGGGGGGAAATTGCATCTGAAGGGAGGGGGGTGCATGTCGGGGGCTACCCCCCAAAGGAAAAAAAAAGTTTGTTCGGGGGTTGGGGGGTCGGGGGGGGTCGGAAATTAAAAAAGAAAAGAAAAGATTGATTGATTGATTGATTGATAGATTGATTGATTGATTGATTGACTGATTGATTGATTGATTAAGTGCGAGGCTCAAGGCCTCGAACTGCCCTACTGGGCCCTATTTTCTGTACAGTCGGCCGCCCTAAGTGAAGGCAGGCTTGACGCAGGGCCTACAGGCCTATTTTGGGGTCACCACACAACTGGGTAAATTTAGGCAGTTGCGCAGCACCAGTTGGTTGAGAGCGCTCAGGCCCAGGCTGCCTCTTTTGAATGTAACCGAGGCAGGCCCTGGCCCAGATTCGCATCATGGACTAAACACAGCCCACGGGCAGTTGGACACGAGTAACCACCACACGCCCAGGGCCTGATTGGTTTGGACTGGGGCTCAGCCTCTCGGGGCCTACCGGAAGCTTCTGGGCAGGGGCCCAGCGCAGCCAGGCTGCACGCAAGGCAGCCAGGCTGCACGCAAGGCAGCCAGGCCACTTCCATTTAGGAAAGTGCCTGCCCACGCATTGGGCATCCGGGCACTGGCTGCATGCTGCGCAAGCGCTGCTGCGCTATATGCTGGCCAGCGCTCACGCGCTCACGGGCGAGCTGGAAGGAGCAGGCAGCCATAGCCGAGCTGCGCTGCTGTAAGCCGGATGGGGCGCATGGTGGTCCTTGGGCGCATGTGGCATCTGTGAGTTGGGGATCGAGGTTATGAGTGAGGGGAGAGACATACCTGGTGCTTGAGGCGAACGGAATTTGCCGAGATCTGCTCGTACTTGGGGGAGCTGTTGACGTCATCAGTGGAATTTAATTTTCTAGGTAGGCTAGATAGGATCTGCCATTTGTAGTCTGGGGGCCGAGCGCCAGATACGATGTCGACATTGGTTCTTTCTTGATGATGATGAGACTATCCGAACATTGTCACTTATGAGCTTTTGCTGTGTTCTTATTTGGTGGGACTCGTGATGCAATTCTGCTTTTGGTTCGAGGTCACGACTATCTGGTCTCATGTGTATGATGCTGCTTGGTTTCTTAAGTTCGCTGTCACAGTCGCTCATTTTCCTTGCATAAGGAAAAAAGAAAAAGAAAAAAAATTGACGCCGTGTACGTTCTTTTGTTTGATTGATTGATTGATTGGTTGGTTGGTTGGGGGAGGGTCGCCCCCCTCCCCCCCCCCCCCCCCCCCCCCCACACACACACACACACACACACACACACACACACACACACACACACACACACACACACACACGCGCGCGCACAATCAGTTTTATGTTTGTCTGTTTTCCACTTGTTGTCTGTCCTCCCTGTGATCTTTTTCTACGTATTTTTGCTTACCCAACTGAGGACCCTTAAGTAGTGCCAAACAGTCCGTGGTTCCTCGTTTGGAGTGCCTTCTGCACTCTTATGGGAGCCGCTTGGTTCGGGATGTCTATGTTGCCTGTAGGTGATGACGGATGTTTGCCGGAGAGGCTCCCTGGCTCAGTGGGTAGTGGGAACCAACAGTCTGTGGGGTTCAATCGTGATGTGAGTAGGTCATGTGCTGCTTTGCTCCGTGTTGGATGTGTGGACGTCCTCGTCCGCGCTTCGCCGCTGCTCTGCTGCCTGTCCCGCTTGCTTCGCGTGTGGTTCTCTGCAAGTTGTTGTGTTCGCTGCGTGGTTGTTGGTGTTGCCTTGCGCTTCGCTGCTTCGTTGCCGTGCTGCTCATCCACTGGTTGTGCCTTCCGTGGTTGCTGCTTGTGTGCCCTGTAGCTTGGTTGCCTTGTTGCTGGTGCTCTGTGCTCCGCTCCACGGTTGCCGAGTTGCTGGTTTGCTCGCCCTGTCGTCCCTTACAGTGTGGTGGCCCTGCTTGTGTTGCCTTGTGCTTCACTGCATGGTTGGTGTGCTGCATATCCTACATGCCATGTCGTTCCTTGCAGTCGTTCTTGGCGTTGTGCAGCCGTGTTGCCTCTACTGTGTTGCCTGGTGCTCCACAGGGTTGCTGCCCGCTTCTATGTTCCGCTTGGGGACAGCCTGCCTTCAACAAGGGTCAAAGTGTTCATGACTCAAACCATCAAATACGGAGGTTCTGCAGATTGTCGAGGTTTCAGCCTCCTGATGAGTCGGTGCAACTCCGACGAAACAATTTTGTCATCATCAGTTTATTTTTTTCGGTCTTCTGATTTACTTGGGACTTGTATTTTTTTCGGTTTGCCTGCCTTCGTGTGCTTGTGTGCCTGTTTCGTGTTCTTGCATGTTGTTTTCCCTCCCGCCTCCCCCGTGCCCTCCAGCCTATGCCTTGATGTCCTTTTTCTTTCTTTGCTCTGATGTTTTTCTTGTCCTTCTGGTCTTGGCATCTTGTTGGGACTTTGCCTGCTGGTGTGCTTGCACGTTGTCTGCCCTCCCACCTCCCCTGTGCTCTCCAACCGTTGTATCTTTGTTGTGGGCACTTGATGTCTTTTGTTTGTGAGTGCACTTGACTGCGAAAGTGTTGGAACGCATCTTAGGGAGGTCATGTTGAGTCTAGTCCCTGGGGAAAACCATGTCTTGGTTTGAAGTTAACAATTGGCCCAAACTGGGGTTTACAATATACTTAATCATCACACACACACACATACTCTCTCTCTCTCTCTCTCTCTCTCTCTCTCTCTCTCTCTCTCTCTCTCTCTCTCTCTCTCTCTCTCTCTCTCTCTCTCNCTCTCTCTCTCTCTCTCTCTCTCTCTCTCTCTCTCTCTCTCTCTCTCTCTCTCTCTCTCTCTCTCTCTCTCTCGCACGCGCGCGCGCGCGTGCGCTGAGAGATAGACAGAGAGAGAGAGAGAGCGCGCGCTCTAACATAGCTGCGCGCCTATGTGCGAGTTTTTTTTTTTTTTTTTGAATCAATCAAGCAAGCAAGTAAGCAATCAAGCAAGCATTCAATCAATCAATCAATCAATCGACAATCAATCAATCAGTCAATTTTTATTTCTTTATTTTGTGTTTTTTCCCCATTTTTATGATTTTTATTTTTTTTTAATATAAAAAGACCAAAACATAAAATAAAAAATATGGGGGTCTATAGCACGAAAAGCTCTACATCCCCATATTTTTTATTTTATTTTTCGGTTTTTTTTTGGGGGGGGTCGTCATTTTGTATGGGACCGTTCATACAGCCCTACGACCGTCCGTACGGCCGTACAAGCAGACCTCACGTACGGCGTATTACAAAGGGCTGGGGATTCAACAACTTTCGACAGGAGGTGTCGAGAAGCATTCTCTAACAACTTGCGAATTTCCTTCCCGTCTCCAGTTTTGACAGTCTGTGTGGCCAAGAGAAACTATGGAAAATGATAGTGTTTTCGACAGTGGTGTGGCGAGCCCCTAAGGATTGTGCGGGAAGGACAGTCACGAAGGTCGGTCCATTTTCATCACTGAAGATCCCATGGCCAGTCATCTCTTTCACGTGGGTAATGACTGGATGGGCATAGTGCCCTTGAACTCACTCTAGGCTACTATGCCCTTGAACTCACTCTAGGCTGGTCACTTCAAGTACAGCATTGAGGCATAATTGGGCCTCGCTGCACTACTGTCCGCTGTACAAACTTGTGGACTGCAATGAACCCAAGTCGTGGATACAATGTCGACACTGAAAGCCAAGATTATCGAACCAATGATAGATCTTCAACGACAATAGTATCCAGTAAGAAAGTGGGGGGGTGAGATAATCATACACGGACGAAGAGAGGAGGGGGAGATTAGACAAGGGAGAGGGATAAGGCCCACTCCTTCTCCGGGCTCCTCCTACGACAGCAACCCCACATCAGTAATGATCTGAATACAAATTAGAGACTCAGCCTCCGGGTGCCACGTGACACTGATCAATACATTAATTAGCGCTGGAGCCTCGTCGTCATGAAGACATCAGGTACGTATTCACAACACCTCACAAGTCCTGATCTCATCCCGAATAGTCACGACCCCTCCTTGAAGTAACGAAGCCGATGATCACTAGCCGGTCGTAAGGATCCGACAGTACGACACGTGGCAACGCCACGTCAGCAGCAATACGTGGCGACTGCCACGTCAGCATATCAGAGACAGTCGCCAGCCAGATAGCAAGCCATCCAGCGGTAATTCACCATGTCAGCAAATGCCGACCTTCCTCCAGTCTCGCAGCGTCAAACCAAGGCTGCGAGAGTCAGGCGCTGAAAACAGCGTCAACGCAAGACAGCCAAAATTACCAAAGTCAAGGAGCCAATGCTCTTATAGTGTTGACTCGGGGTCTGATCCCCGGTAGTATCCAACCTCAGCCGTCCAGATCTCCCTGCCTGGAGGGTCTGGATAGATCTGCAACTGTATCTTCTTTGGCCTGGGTCGTAGTCTGGGTACCTGCACTCAACAAGTGAATGAATCTGATCCAAGACCTGGCATGGTACTTTGACTGACAGTTGACTTTGACCTTTGATTTTCCGAAGTCTTGGCGTTCGGTCCCACAGTCGTACGCAGTTTACTCAGGCCGGGGCATGTGTTGGTTACACAGTCCGGCGCAGTCTTCCACAGACTGCGTGGCCTGGGGCTAAGGTTTGGGCCCCAGGTCGACTGTTGAATAGGGTTATTACATTCCTGTCGTCCCGCTTTCGAGTTCCACCGCAGAAATAGTTATAATCTTAACCCTCATTCATAGGCAGCGACAATATCTGGTGCGGTTTCAAGCAGTTCTTTTTTACTAAACCATCGATCCTCTGATGGTTGTTGGAATTTGAAACGTACTTTGAACTGCTTTTKTRGTCYGCCCCGTGCTCCTGTAGAGAAAAACCCATGTTCTATGATCCTATCAATCTCATATTGTCCGTCCATGGATGGGGGATTCATAGATGGTCTGTTTGGAAAATCATCTCCTTCTACATAGGGCAACAATTTAAACGCATGGAAAACATAATAAGTTCTGAGATGAGAAGGGATGTCAATTCGATAAGAAGGTCCCTCTTCATCTCCTATTACTTTGAGAACTTCCCAGGATCCAAAGTAGACGGGTAGCAGTTTTTTAGATACGTTTTCTTCGAGTGAAAATTCCTTTGACTTAACCTAAACAAAATCTCATACTTTAAAGGTAGCAGGCCGTCGATGCTTATTGGCCTGAATAATCATTTGTTCTTGGGCTCTCTTTATATTTTCTTTCACCTTCTTGATGTCTTTTTGAAACAAAACGGCATACTCTCTTGTCCCTGGTGGTAACCTCAGAAATTGGTCCCGGGTTAGTTCATCAATGGGACGTCTGGGTTTCCAACCCTTGTGCAGTGCATTAGGACTTCGTCCGGTAGCGGTATGTACACTACTGTTATATGCACTGGCAATCTTGGGTAAGTTCTCATCCCAATCAACTTGATTGGGTCTTACATACATTCGCAAGAGCTGTTGGCACAAACGGTTCATCTGTTCGCTTTGTCCATTCGTTTCAGGGTGTCGCCCTGACGTCATGGTCAATCGCGTACCGTATGTTTCCATCAGCTTTTGCCATGGCATACTTGTGAATCGAGAATCTCTGTCAGATACGATAGTCAAGGAAAATCCATACTCGGTTACCCATCGCATCTGAAATTTCTGAATCACAAGTTCAGTTTTAGTTTCAGCAGGTAAGGGAATAAACATAGCATACTTAGAGAAACGATCTACAATAACCATAACTTGACTATTTTCATTGCGACTTTAGGTGAGAGTCATAAAATCCATTGAAATCGACTCACCTGGTTCACTAGGGATCGACAATGGTCTAAGTAGTCCAAGCGGGTTCTCATGTGAAGGTTTGTTTCTCTAGCATACTAGACAAGTGCGGACGTACGTAAGTACATCTTCTTTTAAACCCTTCCAGTCAAAGCGTTCTCTTACCTCAGCGTAGGTTTTCTTGAATCCAAAGTGTCCCTCAAAATCATGACACTCCCCAATTATCATACTTTTAATTTCTTCTTTATGAGGAATGCATAACCTTTGTTTAGTTTGGTCAATCAAGAAAAGCAAACCGTCGACAATCTTATACTGGGGAAGTAGTGAAGGGTCTTTRACCATGGTGTCCAGGATAGGTTTCCAAATGGGATGAGTGGCATATCCCTGGCGTATCTGCTCTTTCAAATTACTTCCCACGTCTAGATAGGAGACAATAGTGCCAAAGAAGTCACTTCTTCTGGAGAGAGCGTCTGCAACTACATAAGACTTTCCTTTGATAGTTTTTAGTTCAAAGTCAAAGGTGTCGAGGAATGCAGACCATCTTACCAGCTTATCAGAAAGCTTTGGCTGTGTCTTTATCCACTGCAAGGTAGAGTGGTCTGAATACACGGTGAAATGTCTTCCTAATAGATAGTGCTTCCATGTTTTCAGAGCACAGACTAAGGCATACAATTCCCTTTCATAAGTGGAGTTGGCGACTTTCTCAGTAGGCAAACGGGCAGACATAAACTCAATAGGTCTGTATCCTTTGCCATCGTCTTGTTGTAAGACGGCGCCAATCCCATACTGACTCGCGTCAGTTGTGACAATGAAGGGAAGAGAAGGGTCAACAATTTTTAAGACGGGATAGTGAGTTAATGCATATTTCAGTTTTCTGAATGCAGACTCACAATCTTTGTCCCACAACCATATCATTCATTTTCTCAACAGTCTTCTCATGGGTGCAGCTATTTGTGAAAAGTTTCTAACGAACTTTCGGTAATAGCTGGTCAATCCAAGGAAGGATCTCAACTCAGTGACAGTCTTGGGTTGTGGCCAATCTCGAATTGCTGAGATCTTATTTTCTTCAGGCCGGAGGCCTTCTTCGTTCACTATGTGTCCCAAGTATAAAACTTCAGTCCTAGCGAACTCGGATTTCTTGGGATTCAACTTAAAGTTACCCTCGCGTTACTTCCCAAGTACTAGACGTAAATGTTTTTCGTGATCTTCTAGTGTCTTACTATACACTAGAATGTCATCAAGATAGACAATGACGAATTGATCTAACCACTGACGAAATAATTCATTCATGGATCTTTGAAAGGTCGCTGGGGCGTTGGTCAAACCAAAACGCATTACCATGAACTCGTAATGGTCATACCTTGTTCGGAAAGCGGTCTTGTGCTGATAAGCGGGATCTACTTCAATCTCGTGGTATCCAGACTTCAAGTCGATCTTGCTGAAATACTTACAGCCCTGCAACTGGTCCAACAGATCATCAATATGTGGTAGGGGTTCGACATTCTTTACAGTGACGGAATTCAACCCTCTATAGTCAATACAGAGACGTAGCTCACCTTCCTTCTTAGGCACAAATAAGACAGGCGCACCATAAGGAGAGGAGCTTGGGCGAATCCATCTTTTTTCGGTCAAGTCCTGGAGTTGTTTCTTCAGTTCTTCAAGTTCCCTATGAGACATTCTATAAATAGGGTCCTTGGGAGTCTTACTTCCAGGAATGATTTCTATAGTGTGCTTTATAGCGCGCTCAGTAATCCCCGTAGGTTCTAGAGATAGATCTTTATACTCATCTAAGAGTTTTTCTATCGAGGGTGGATAGGAAGCGGAAGTTTCACCAACTTGTTTTACCAATACCATCATCACTTCCTGTTCCAATTTCTTCTTCCTGACCATGGATCGAAAAGTTGGATAACTCATGCAACAAAACGATAAGTTAGAGTCAGAGCCAGACTTATGATACAACTTAATGGTTTTCAATTCGGATTGCACATCTCGTAGTTGTATTACCTTATCCTTAAAGTTGATTTCTGGGTTGGCCTCCTCGTGCCAATCCATTCCCAGAATCATATCAAAGGGCAAACTCTTTTCTACCAAAAACGAGATTTCATGTGCAATCTTTTTTCCGTCCCTCGTGCGGAAATAGCATTTTACACGATCGACATACTGAGAGACAATGATCGTGCTCTTGTCTGCTAAGATAGACGTGATGGGTTGAGACAAGTCTTTTATCTTCATTCCGAGATGTAGCTTTTTGATAGTCTTCTCGGAAATATAGGATCGTGTAGATCCTGAATCTAACAGTGCACCCGCGCGTACGTGTGCGATTTCTATATCAGCGTACGTGTAATTCACCCCTAGACTTTGCTTTCTTAGCCCACGAGCTTCGCAGTGCCAGCAACTCGTTGCTCAGCTCGTCAAGGGAGTCGTCCAGAAAAATGGAACATAAGACAGGTTCAGGGTGATCTGGACGAGGGGCTGAAGAAGGATCATCCTCTGCCCTGCGAGTTGAAGGATTGAAAGGGTTAGTAGGTGCCTTACCTTTCTCTATTCATGAATCCTTCAACTTAGTATAAGCGGATGTTACTTCTACTGGCGACTGGCTTTTGGGTTTCGTATAAGCGGACACCAGGCTATCACATGCCCTGCGGTCCCGCATTTTAAACACAGGGCGTTATCCATTCGCTCTTGCCACGTCTTTTGGTCTATGTCCATCCTTTCCCAAGGCTTCCCAGCCACGATGCCGGGATGCTCGGGGAAAGATCGGGGCCTCCTCCTCACACCAGGTTTTGGTTCTCCCTTCTTAACCATGGCGGCAACAACTTCCCGCTTTCCGGATCCGTTGCCGCCTGACACACCCTCGGCCTCCAATGGCCACTTCTATACGGTGTCGTCATCAAAGACGACAAGGGTATGATCTGCGCGCTTCTGGCGCCACAACACTCGCTTACCTGTACCTGCATGACCACGAGATTTCACCACAGATGCATACGATTGTTTAACCTGAGAAGTCATTTGCTCTCTCTGGAGAGCCAGATCGCGAAACTGYCTGTACTTATACTTACCGGACTTTGACTCCGCCACTAACTGACCTCGTATAGGTTCAGGTAGGGCCCGGGCATAGATATACAAGACCTGATCGTCATGCAGATTTAGACCCRGTACTTGCAACAATCGGTCGACCTCWCGGGACAACGCTTCTACAGACGTCCAATGTCTCTGTCCTATATTAGTGAGCTGATCAAAGGCCTTGTCGGCCGTTGTTTTGTCGAGGAAACGTTCCTTGATTTTGTTCAGGAACTGTTTCAGAGTCATTGTTCCGGCCCACTTACCAATGTCGTCAAAACCTGCCGCGTTGGCTTCGGCCAGGACCCATTCTTTGACCTCTCCTCCAAGACATGACGTGGAGAAGGCTACCTGTGATTCTTCTTCCACTGGGGTCGTCCCGACGTAGGTCTGTATTTCCGCGATGCACAGTAATAAGTTTTCATCCTTCTTATTACTGAACGTGAAAGGCAATTTCATCTTCACCTTTTCTTTCTTCTTCGGCTTTTCAAGCTGTGCCGTGTTTTCGTTCGTTCCTTTTGGTGATCCGTTAGGTGGTGGACTYGRTGGATCTGAAGGTCCCCCAGATTCTTCATTCCTAACTGTGGCGACCCTTAATGACGTCATTGCATCACTCATCAATTTTTTTGGCTTCTCTTCGTTTTGAGTTTTTTCTACCTTGTTCTTTCCTTTCACCAGGTTGGTGAAAGTACGCAGGCCGGCAGTGAGCTCTTCAACCTGCAGACCTTGCTGTTCAATTCTGGTTTCTAAATGAGCAAGGTAGGTGATGAGTTGTGGCAATGATACATTTTGTCCATCCTTTCCAATCACCAAAACATTTTGTCTAATCTCCTGCACTTTTTGTTCTTGCTGATTTATTCTTTTCTGTTGTTTTTCCAATTCCTCTTTCCTTATTCTTTCTTTGACGAGTGCTTCTTCCAACTGCTTGATGTTCTCATTTACGGTAGCCAGAGTTGCTGGCTGTTCCTTCTTTTCACTGCCATTTGCAACTTCAATATATCGGTCCATGATGTACTTGTCAAGTGCCTGTCGGCATTTGATAAGTACACCCTGGACTTCCACGACTTCGGTGCCAGTTTCAGCGGCTACCA
>BFEA01000234.1:1578256-1589741 GCA_003427395.1 Chara braunii
TCCGGCGGTGGCGGGGTTGGATGGCCCCCGCGGCGGGGGTCCGGGGGCCGCAGCCTCACACCGGCTTTGCCCCCGGGGATCCCCGCTCGACAACGCTGGCTGCCGTGGTCAATAAGGGAGGACCATGATCACCAATAAAGAAGAGGAATCCACGCTCGTTCCCAGAGCATCCCGGGATTGCGGTCAGGAAGACATGGAAAAAGATGGGAATGTCACAAGAAACGTGGCAGGAAAGAATGGATAATGCACAGTGTTTGAAGTGTGGTACCTCGGGGCATGTGATTGCATGGTGTCCACTTATCCGTAACCCAAAAACGAGTCGCGAATAGGAGTAACATCTGCTCCTACTGAGTCTAAGGGTTTGGACTAAGATGAAGGTAAAGCGCCTACTAACCCTTATAACCCTTTGACTCACAAGGCAGAGGATGGTTCTTCTTCGACCCATCGTCCGGAACACCCTGAACTTGTCTTATGTACTATCTCTCTTCATGACTTTCTTGACGAGCTTGGTAACGAGTTGCTTTATTACGAAGCTCGTGGGCTAAGAAATCTAAGTCTAAGGGTGACCTACTACTCGCGGACGTAGAGATTGCACGCACACTCGTAGGTGCACTGTTGGACTCAGGATCCACGCAATCCTACATATCCGAGAAGGCAATTCGCAAGTTGCATCTCGGAATGAAGGTAAAAGATTTGTCTCGACCTATCACGTCTATTCTCGTTGACAGACGCACGATCACTATCTCGCAGTATGTATCACCAGATCCCGGTGGAACCCTCCGATCAGCATAAGACCGTTTTCCGGACCAGGTATGGCCACTGTGAGTTCGCGGTAATGCCCTTCGGATTAACGAATGCCCCTGCCACTTTTCAAAGGTCAAAGAATGCCTTGTTTCGTTAATGGGTGGATCAGTTTGTGATTCTCTATCTCGATGATATTCTAGTGTATAGTAAAACATTAGAGGATCATGAGAAGCATCTTTGTCTGGTGTTAGGGAAGTTGCGTGAGGGCAACTTTAAGATCAACTCAAAGAAGGCTGAGTTTACTAAGTCCGAAGTGTTATACCTAGGACAAATAGTAAACGAAGAAGGTCTAAGACCGAAAGAAAAAAAGATATCAGCAGTTAGAGATTGGCCACAACCTAAGTCTATTACGGAACTGCGATCTTTCCTTGGTCTACCTAGTTATTATAGGAAGCTTGTCAGAAACTTCTCATTGATTGCTGCACCAATGCAAAGATTGTTATAGAAAGAAACTATTTGGTTGTGGGAAAGGATTGTGAGTCTTGCTTTCGGAAATTAAAGTACGCATTGACTCACTACCCTGTCCTTAACATTGTTGACCCATCTTTGCCTTTCATTATCACCACTGACGCAAGTCAGTATGGGATTGGCGTTGTTCTCCAGCAAGATGACGGCAAGGGCTATAGGCTCATAGAATTTATGTCTAAACGACTGACGTCTGACAAAGTCGCCAACTTCACGTATGAAAGAGAACTATATGCCTTAGTCTGTACGTTGGACACATAGAGGTACTACCTGCTAGAGAGGCACTTTACTGTGTAATCAGACCAATTAACCCTAAAGTGGATAAAAACACAGTCTAGATTCCCTGACAAGTTGGTAAGATGGTTTGCATTCATTGACACCTTTGACTTTGAACTTAAAATTGTCAAAGGTAAATCTAATGTGGTTGCAGATGCTTTGTCCTGACGCAATGATTTCTTTGGTGTAATTGTTTTTTACTTGGATATTGGGAATGACATGAAAGACCAGATTCGCCAAGGATATGCTACTGATCCTATCTGGAAACCAATCATGGATATCCTGTACGATATCCGTCCCAACTACCCAACTATAGACTGACTAATGGGTTGTTCTTCTTAATTGACCAAACCGAACAAAGATTGTGTAATCCTCATAAGGAAGAGATTAAGAGTCTGTTGATTGGGGAATGTCACGATTCTTAGGGTCATTTTGGTTTTAAGAAAACATATGCTGAAGTCAAAGAACATTTTGAATGGAAGGGACTTAAAGAAGATGTACTAACATATGTTCGTACCTGTTTAGTGTGTTAGAGAAACACGTCGTCGGATGAGAATCCCCTTGGACTTCTCAAGCCATTACCTATACCAAGCGAACCAGGTGAGTCTATCTCAATTAACTTCATGAGTCTAATTAAAAATCGCAATGGTAATAGTCAAGTGATGGTAATTCTGGACCGTTTCTCTAAATACGCTATGTTTGTTCCCTTACCAGTAGAAACACGTACTGAACTTGACATTCAAAAATTTCAGATGTGATGGGTCACTGAGTATGGGTTCCCTAAATCCATTGTGTCTAATTGAGTTGTCACATTCACTAGTCTACCATGACAAAAGTTTATGGAAGCTTATGGCACGCAGCTGACCATGTCGTCAGGGAGGCATCCCGAAACGAATGGYCAGACTGAAGAGATGAACCGTTTGTGCCAGCAGCTTTTGCGCATGTATGTTAGACCCCATCAGATTGATTGGGATGATAACTTACCCAAAATTGCAAGTGCATATAACAACAGTGTCCACACTTCCACTGGACAGACCCCGAAAGCACTTCACAAAGAGTGGAAACCTAAACGTCACATTGATGTATTAAACCGGGACCAGTTCCTTAGGTTGCCCCCAGGGACCTGAAAATATGCAATATTTGACAGGAGGACATTTAGAAAGTTAAAGATAATCTAAGGAAAGCTCAAGTACGGATGATTGAACAAGCCAACAGGCACCGTCAACCGTCTATATTCAAAGAGGGTAATCTGGTTTGGGTAAAATCTAAAGAGTTTTCACAAGAGAAATATGTGTCCTAGAAATTGCTTCTTGACTATTTTGGAATCTAGGAAGTTCTCAAAGTAATTAGAGATACAGAGAGACCGTCTTATCGCATTGATATTCCCCCTCATATCAAAACATATTCTGTCTTTCACGCGTCCAAACTGTTGCCCTATGTAGAAGGGAATGGATTTTTAAACAGACCTCTATGATTCCGCCATCAATGGAAGGCAGATATGATGTAGACCATAAAGCATGGTTACTTCTCTACGGGAGGACATAGACGACCTCAAAAGCAATTCAAGGTACGTTTTAAGTCTCAGGCACCATCTGAGGACAGATCGTTTAGTAAATGAGAATTACTTGAAATTGTTCCTGATATTGTCGTTGTTTATGAACGAGGGTTGAAGTCTTAAATATTTATTTGGTGGAACTCGAAAATGGGCCGGCAGGGATGCAGTAACCCTGTTCAAAAGTAGCCTGGGGCCCAAAACTCAGCGCCAGGTAACGCAGATCTAGGTTGGTCTGCACTGGGTTGTGTGACCAAGACGCCGCCCAGGCCTGAGTCTGTTGCATTTGGCTGTGTGACCAAACGCTGCACACTGGAAATTCAAGGGTCAAGTCAATTGTAGAGTCAAAGGTACCGCACCCGGGCCCTTGGTTGGATACACTCAATTGTTGTGCGTAGGTACCCAGACAGCATCCAGGTCGGAGGGTATTTGGCTTCAGACCAATCTGGGTCCTCGTTTGCATTGAGATCTGGACTGTTGAGGGATGCAGCATCCGGGGTCCACACCCGACGCCAACGCTACATAAGCGTTGACTCTCTGGTTTGACATTCATTCAGTCTTGCATCAATTTTGACTTCACGCTTTGACGACGTGACGCTGGCTCGACGCTGCGACGCTGGTGGACGCTGGTTTTGTGCTCGCATTCGGGAGATTACGGCGACGCGCTGCTAGCTCGGCATGGTGGCTGGCTGGTTATTGTCTTCAAGGCATGTTGACGTGGCAGCTGCCACGCGTTGTTGCTGACGTGGCTGCTGCCACGTGTTCTATCTTCTAATTGGCTGGGACTATGTGACCGACACTGTTGTTCTGATTCATCGTCACTCAGGAGGAGATCATGATTGTGGGGTAATCGTGAATACGTATCTTATTATCTTGAGGTCGACATTGCTCCAAGTACGTTGATGAGGACTTATTGACGTGTCGTGTGGCACATTGTACTAGGACTTCGGATAGGCGTCCAGACTATTGATTACTTGAGGTGGTGATCGAGGAGAGAGCCCGAAGCAAAAGTGGGCCTTGTACTTTATTCCTCTCCTTTGTTTAATTTCCCTCTTCTCTCCTTCGTTTGTGTATGATTATCTCATCTCATTCTGTCTTGACACGATTTTGATTATTGGTAATCAGCAGCAGCTTGATATTCTGGGCTTACATTGTTGACAAGTGTCTTCACGATCAAGGTTCATTGCAAATCAATCAATCAATCAAAAAAAAATCAAAAATAAAAAAGGTTGTGATGTTTAGTGTGTGTGTATGTGTGTGTGTGTGTGTGTGTGTGTGTGTGTGTGTGTGTGTGTGTGTGTGTGTGTGTGTTCACGGGGGGGACGCGACCCCCCCACTAATAAACAATCAATCAATCAATCAATCAATCTATCAATCAATCAATTCAAAAAATAAAAGGTCGCGATCGTTTGTGTGTGTGTATGTGTGTGAGTGTGTTTGTGTATATGTGTGTTTGTGGGGGGGAGGCGAACCCCCCACCGCAAATCAATCAATCAATCAATCAATCAATCAGTCCACCTATCTTTCTTCCAAATGGATTTTTTTTTTTTTTTTTTTTTTTACGATTGATCAATCAATCAATCAATCAATCAATCAATCAATCAATCAATCAATCAATCAATCAAAATGAACCAATCAATCATCAATCAATCAATCAATCAATTAATCAATCAATCAATCAATCAATCAATCAATTAATCAATCAATCAATCAATCAATCTTTTGTTTTTTTCACACCCAGGACAGAAAAAAAAATCCTTTTTTTTTCGTTTTTTTTAATAAGGGGGGCACCCCCGACATCTGCCCCCCCCCCCGGCCCATCCACCCCTCCAACACCCCTTCGGAAGGTCGTGTACAGAGGACCCAAAGTCCGTACGTACGGGTCGTACGAGCGCTGAGGGCTCGTACGGGAGTACGGACGGGTCGTCCCCGTATAGGGTGACGATACTGAGGGAAGGTGAAAACTTGTAATAATCTCATAAAGTGCAGATGAAAAAACGTGAACAGCACCTGTCCAGAGTCCTCATATCTATTCATCGACCTCTCATTTTATTGTGCGTTTCTTATGCTTTGAGCCACGTCTACGTACTCCCTGAGATTGTGACCTAGAAACATAGAGTCACTTATAGCCTGCAAACTCTTGGTATGTTCATCCAAGACCAAAGATACAGAAGTCAACCATAGCACAAAACTTCTCCTATAATGTAGGGAGATATCGTTTGGAGAAGATCCCTCGTCTAAGATGCCGATATTCTGAAGGCTCAGTCATTGCCTTGTAGTCAATCTCTACACGTGAGATGTACCTCTCGACCAAATCAAACAGGTCACCTCAGCAACGGTCATCTGTGAGATGAAAAGGAACAAGAGAAACTGAATTAAAATGTTCATCAGTCTCTTTGCCCTTTTTTACTTAAAGTCTCAACTTCTCTCATGTCATAAACGGTGTCTTCTGCAAACCGGGTAAGGACAAAGAAGATACACAGATCTTCTTGTCTGAAACCAACCGCACTGACATATTGGTATGGGAAAGCATTCTTGGAAGCAATCATGTTGAAACAGGTCAAGATTCAGTCTCTGACTGGGTATGACTGAATTGTACTCATGTGCAAAGATGGGTATTAAAACTTATTTGAATGAAAATGAACTTTATTTAATAATGACCAATGAAGTACTAGGGGCAATTTTTGCTAACCGGATGTCACTAGTGGAAGCACTAATTGGTACAGATCTAGGATTGAGTTGACTAATCGAAACCAGACAATGATTAGAGGCTCACTAATGAAAGGTCTGCAAGATGATAATTTTTTGTTGAAAGATATTTGATGTTGCTTATCTAAATGGAGGCTAGTATTGATTGAATAGCAATAGGTTATGATTAAGGGTCACCAATAGTGTCTTGAATAATCAAAAACTTGTTCAATAACTAAACACTGATTGCAGATTGCCGACAAGCAGGGTGCTGAGAAAATTTCACATCACCAAATAATTATTTACGAAACGAGTCACTGGGAAGACCGATAACACTCACGTTGATCTGAGCTTTGTTCTGCCTTGCTCGATGATTTCTAGAGATGATCCGATGTTGTGCAACTTCTCATTGTGATCATAAAAATAGAAAACACATTCCATATTTTTTTTTTCCCTGCTCTCCTGACAGCATATTCTCTCAAGGATATTCTGTGAGATTTCATGTCTTTGTCGATCTCCATCTCCCATCCTTCATGCCTTTTTTTTTCATATTACATCTCACAACTATAATTTCTTCATTCTTTATGTTCTCTCTCTCTCTCTCTCTCTGTCTCTCTCTCTCTCTCTCTCTCTCTCTCTCTCTCTCTCTGTGTTTTCAAAATCTTACGGGAAGTAAAAAGGTTTCTCACTCTACAATTTCTTGACGTTCACTTGTTTTCAACTCTTAACCACTATCGATAACATTATGCGACTAAGCAACCAAAGTCCCAACGTCACTAAATTTTCTACTGTGGTGGATCTATGAATTCCCCCCAAAGGCGGCCACGAGCGCCCGAGGCTATGGCTGCGGCCTAGGCAGCGACACCGCGGCCATAAAAAAAAAAAAAAAAAAAAATCTCGAAATAAAAATGTTATGAAGAAAAATAAACTAAACAACTTTTGCTTTGTGATCATATGCAAACACTATACTTAATTTGAAATTAAAAAACACATAAGTGTCATAATTTTTCTTTAAAAAAAAAAAAAAAAAAATTTGGCTTAGAAAAATTAATTTTAAAATTTTAAAAATCCAAAGACGACGTCAAAAATAAAAACAAAAAATTGCGCGATGTAGATATCGAAAAGATCCACAAAATCATATTTTTTATTTATTGTTTTGAGATTGTTTTAAGTCGTAGAAATGTCGTGACAGTTGCGACCGCACCCAACGGCGGTTGGAGCCGCAACGACTGTGATCATGGCCGCCCGCTGAGTTTGACCCCACAGTCGCCACCGCGCAGGTGATACATAGAGATGGATGTTTCATTTAGGATATATGTAATATGAGCATTGTATAAAACACTATTCATAATACCCCCTCCATTTCCCGTCTATTTTTCGTACTAACTTATGATCAACAATTTTCAAACTCATATAATGCACAGTTAAACTACGGCTCTCACTCGTGAATCATAGCGTAGAACAACTGTTATCTACCCTCATAAGCAAAAGAAGTTGTAGAATTCAGATCTCATTAAAGTATTTAATTCGTATTTGTGCCTAATACGAAAAACAATTAGGTACTCGTTTATTTTCGGCATACCGCACGACGTGATCAATCACGACTCAACACACGTACTAGAGGACATATCATCAAGCATTCATAGTATCCTGGGTTTTAGTACTCACACGACATTGGTGAGCATTGTTTTCTGCTTATGACGACACATGACACTGCTGAACGTAACCCCTTATTGTGTGCAACGTAAGTGTCATGAAGTATTAGTCTATGTAAAATGTCAATAAACATATTTTGCGTCTGACATAGTTTTCATCAGAGAATAATATGAACGGCATCACATCTTAAGTTATACTTAAATACTATATAAGGCACTGTAGAGTATCACTCTCACTTATGCATTGTTTTCACTCATTCATGGCACGACCTAAAGCAAGTTGTTTTTGCCCATGCGATAAAACAAAGTCTAACCATACACTACTTCCATGTAAAGTGCACAAGAAGTAAATAACCCTGGGTTTTTTTCATGCACTCTGTAGTGATCATATCACGGCATCAATGGTTGACCCGGAGGCACAAAGGAGTCATTATTGAAGGCGGTAGATCTAACTCGTACACTTTGAAAAGGCATGAATGCAAGGTCTCTATTCATTTGCACTATCTGAAACTCTCTTGACCATAATTTTAATCTGAATATACCGCAAAATATTGTTATTCACAAATTTTTTTATCTCCATAGAATGTAAACCACTACTCTGAACTCGATGTTGAACGCTACTCATCAAGATCTTTGTGTGGCAAGATGTGATTAACAGAAAATGAACAACTTTCATAATTTTGCTCGGGGGTGATTGCATAATAGATAATAAGTAAATTAGATAATTAAACGGAGAATCTAAAGCATTAGGTATTTACTCATATAATTCGTCCCCGCATATGGTTATAATCATAGTATAGTTGCCCCAATTACCCCACAGGACACTCTTCTTAGTACAACAATTTCAATTATCTCATGATCGCAGTGTTCGAAGTTTTTTTTCCAAATATTATACAATATATGATCCTCGTTCTTTTTGTTTGTGACCTTGGCATGCACTCATTTCTCATTATGATGCAGTTTAGGACAAACTACAAGTAAAATACACATTAGGGTAGTCGATGACTAATCACCATCAAGCAAGTACTTACATAATATGTAAATGATCTTCAGAACGAATCGTGTTTGCCTCATCAGTCGTGGTTAGGAAAATGAGGAAAAATTAAAAGTTTGTTCTAAGTTCAATTGGACTCTCAAAACTAGCTTACTTGTGCTTCTAGCTTTCAGTATCATTCAAAATGTTTAATCAATTTAGTATTCACAACCTATCGATTTGGTCTTTAATTGATGGAAACAGATCGAGTCGATTATTGGCAGATGACCTAAAACGGTGGGACCAGTTAGATTGAAATAGAGAATAGAAAACCCTTATCTGGGCTGCTCGATCAAAATCGGCTCGTTACCACCATTGACGTCTAAGGTCAGAAACTAAAGTTCTTTGTCAACAGGAAAGTCAAAAAGTCCTCTAATAAGATTAGTCCATCGAGCTTTCATTGGTGAGCGTTTTACTTATTTGTTTTTCATTCAAAAATATAACAGTAATCGAATAAATATCTTAATGACTTTGCCAATCCACATCCGAGAGTTCAAATCTGAAGTACTTTTAATTGAAACTTATGCTCCATGATCATCTAACCAAGCAGAATTCAATCACTCACTCACTCACGTACCTAATCTCAATATTAGCTCCGACCGCTTCGAGATTTCTTAAGAATGACCACGGTAAAGAAACTCCGAACGAAAAATCAATCAAGCTGAAGATTGACAAGTAGCTTAGAAGGAAGATAATGCATGATCGTTGGCAGCATAAAAAACAATGCTCGCACACAGGGTCTATCCCTACGTAATTTGACATTGCATAACATGTTTCTTTCACTAGCACCGTATACAGAGCGTTCACTATCTCCACTGGCTGACTATCACTCACCTCAGCGTCGTCTGCAACCATTTTTATATTAAACGATGATGCTCTTGTAAGGGTGAAGATTTTTTCAATCACAGCGCTGACAAGAGTCTTGCCAAGGTAATGGTGACACCCGCTGCACTTCAAAAACATGCATGCCTCTTACAAGTCTGTTTTTCTCTTATATGAAGATCATTACATAGAGTGACATCAAGCTTTAAGTGCAAGCCCGCTTCTCTTGGACCATACACTAACACGTACCTAGTACACGCGTCCGCTTCCGACAACTTTTACTCTACAAATGAAGGGTAGTACGGATAGCGCACCAAGGTCTGCGACATAAGCAAACGCAAGAGAAACTGATGTGAATTGTGAGTTCATGAGTACTATTGGCATGCAAGTCTGACTCCCTTTGCTTTTGCTCTCACACATATGTTATATTATTATTCTGCATTTCTCGACAATAGCATTTCTGAGTTGATCATAACCACCTTTGGTGCCTCAACATAATCATGACGGCAAGTTGGAGTCTTCGGAAGGTAAGTGGGGTCCACCATATTTAGAACGAGTATCAGAAGTGTCTCGCGTAAGGTATGACTTTAAGTACGCTTTTCCCGCAGCTAGTACATTGCATCGCACGTTGAAGAGCAGGTAGGTAGGACCGTTGACGTTAACTGTCAGAGCGTGCATAGTACTCTCTGGTTTGACTCCCGATCGTCGTATATGCCTCCTTTTCGTTGCTCTTCATCTGACCGTTGTCGGTGCGAATACCCTTACAAGGGTATCCGCCCTGGTTTTTGCAAATGACAGAAAACAGCTTTGGTTTAGAGTTTAAGTATACCGCGCTAAGCACAGCGGCGTTTGTAATTGCGTTGACTAGGTGGTTGACTGCAATAGCGAGTGCGTGGGCGCGCAGGTTTAAGGCGCGCGTGATTCTTTTTCTGTTATTTAATCGTAAAGCCGGCCCGGACCTCGGTCGCTTCGTTTGGTGGTATTATTTTTTTTTTTATTAAGATGGGATTAAGGATATTTTCTTTTTGATTAGTAGGTCAAGCGCGTGTGTGGAGAACAACCCCGACGACGGCATCGGCAATAACGGCGCGATTTTCGTGCAGTGAGCAGGATGTCGTAGGATGGCGTGCGGGGCAATAATGGCATGGTATAAGCAAGCCGGCGCGGGCACTGAGAGCCGCGCAGCCGTTTTCGTTGACCCAAAGCGCCGCGCCACACCGTCTTATATGGCACTCGGCGTGTTTTGGTCTCAGGCTTGGGCTTAGCCCTATAGGTTACGGCGTCGGACTATTATAACGGAGTGTCACTATGGAGATTCGGGGATCGAGGCCAGCGGGCGTCGGCGCGGCGGCGGAGGAGTAGCATGGAACAAAGGCTTGAGGGGTTGAGGGCCCTGTGGGGCTATCCCCCTCGGTTTTGTTTTCTGACGCGGCAGCGGGCCGACCCGCGCGACTGACGAGGTGCCAGCGGCCCGCGATTTTCCCCGATACTATGGTTATTTTATTTTATTTTTCGTTTGTGTTTTATTTTTTCGCATTCCATTCGGGGACGCGAGCTGGTGCGAGGGTACGTTGTATTCGTGGGGTCGGCTAAAAGTGCAGTTACCAGCCATTTCTGTGGCTGTGCCGAAAACTGCCCCTGTTTTGTTACGCTCTTCTAGTAACCCGACTAGTTCCTTACCACGTCCCATGCTGGCACGTGGTACTGGGGCAGACGCCAGGGTAGCTCGATGGGTATGTCGTTGAAATTTCGGAGTACAGGCCTGTGTTGAGGCCAGATGGCAGGGCCCAGCGGGTAAGACCACATATCCGGGACTGTCTGGGGAGGCAGTGCGGGTTCAGAGGGGGGCGTTTGGCCTTCGATAGCACAGTGGGGCACAGCCCCGGCCACTTCCTTCGGGACATCCGTTAAAATTGTGACGCTACAGAGAAGATTTGCACGGTCCCTGCGCAAGGGAAGACCGGTATAAAGTGGAGGACGGGCGACTGCCGGTTGCTTTCGCGTGGCACTCGGTAGTCTGTCGGGCTGAGCGGTGGGGCGTCAACAGCGGGGTACAGTAGGCAACGCATAGAGGCTAGGCAAGAGCGGGCGGCTAACGCAGCGGATGACGAGTGACAGTCAGTGGGGCGACGGGCACGGGAGCCGGGTGCAGCGGTGAGAGGGTGAGTAGGGGAAGAGGTGAACCGGGGC
>BFEA01000234.1:1589755-1624224 GCA_003427395.1 Chara braunii
CAGGATGTCGTAGGATGGCGTGCGGGGCAATAATGGCATGGTATAAGCAAGCTGGCGCGGGCACTGAGAGCCGCGCAGCCGTTTTCGTTGACCCAAAGCGCCGTCTTATATGGCACTCGCCGTGTTTTGGTCTCAGGCTTGGGCTTAGCCCTATAGTTTACGGCGTCGGACTATTATAACGGAGTGTCACTATGGAGATTCGGGGATCGAGGCCAGCGGGCGTCGGCGCGGCGGCGAAGGAGTAGCATGGAACGAAGGCTTGAGGGGTTGAGGGCCCTCTGGGGCTATCCCCCGCGGTTTTGTTTTCTGACGCGGCAGCGGGCCAACCCGCGGGACTGACGAGGTGCCAGCGGCCCGCGATTTTCCCCGATACTATGGTTATTTTATTTTATTTTTCATTTGTGTTTTATTTTTTCGCATCCCATTCGGGGACGCGAGCTGGTGCGAGGGTACGTTGTATTCGTGGGGTCGGCTAAAAGTGCAGTTACCAGCCATTTCTGTGGTTGTGCCGAAAACTGCCCCTGTTTTGTTACGCTCTTCTAGTAACCCGACTGGTTCCTTACCAGGTCCCATGCTGGCACGTGGTACTGGGGCAGACGCCAGGGTAGCTCGGTGGGTATGTCGTTGAAATTTCGGAGTACAGGCCTGTGTTGAGGCCAGATGGCAGGGCCCGGCGGGTAAGACCACATATCCGGGACTGTCTGGGGAGGCAATGCGGGTTCAGAGGGGGGCGGTTGGCCTTCGATAGCACAGTGGGGCACTGCCCCGGCCACTTCCTTCGGGACATCCGTTAAAATTGGGACGCTACAGAGAAGATTTGCACGGTCCCTGCGCAAGGGAAGACCGGTATAAAGTGGAGGACGGCCGACGGGCGGATGCTTTCGCGTGGCACTCGGTAGTCTGTCGGCCTGAGCGGTGGGGCGTCAACAGCGGGGTACAGTAGGCAACGCATAGAGGCTAGGCAGGAGCGGGCGGCTAACGCGGCGGATGACGAGTGACAGTCAGTGGGGCGACGGGCACGGGAGCCGCGTGCAGCGGTGAGAGGGTGAGTAGGGGAAGAGGTGAACCGGGGCCGGAATCGCGTCCGGGTGCGTTCAGACAAAAAAAAAAAAAAAAAAAGGAAAACCGGGGGATGGCCGACTGGTGGGCTAAGGCGCAGGGGGGCTGAGGCATCAGGCGCCGCACTAACCGTGACGGGCGGCGAAGGTACACGCGAAGAGCGGAGGAGGCAGGCGGCAGCGGGCGCAGCAAGCGAGCGCTAAAGTGCCGAGGTAGGAAAGCAGAAGCCGACGGGGAGGACGAACCGGGTCGGGATTCTGTGCAGGGTACGTGCAAGGAATGAATTTGGGCGCGTGTCTGTGCCGGATTCATTCAGGGAAAAGGAGCTATGGCGAAAGCTGGTCATGGTGGGGCAGGAAGAAGTGTATCTCGCCTATTTCATAGTGAAATCGGGCGAGCGAACATGCCAGATAGGGGTTCTTGTGTAGGGCGAGTCTGATGGTGAGGTTGGGTTTGGGGTTAGAGCTGTGGTATAGGAGGTTAGTGGAAAAGGGGGTGCGCGGAGATACGGAGGAGTATCGGGGAAAGGAGAAGATTGATATTTCGCTTGATTCTTGATAGAATCCAGCGAATTAAGGTGTTAAATTGGGATTTTTAGGATGGGCGAAGCAGATTATGCGGTCAGAATTAGTAGAAAGTGAGTAAAAGTGGAGTTAGTAGAAAAGGTCAGTGCGCCTGGATATGGCGATGGGAAGAAAGAGAGGGGAGAAAAAGATATCGATCTCACCCGTTTCTTGATGAAAACGGGTGAGGAAAGATGTTAGTCCGACGTTTTGGGCCATGGCGACCCCAAATATGTAGTTAGATTAGTATAAGAGTTAGTTGGAATGGAGTTAGGGGAAGAAAGTGCTGCACTGAGCTATGGCGGGAATTGAGATAGAGAAAACGGGAGATGAAGAATATTATGCGATTCTTAGTAAAAATGGTTGAGGAATGGAGCATTATGGGAATTTTTTATAGCTACGAATCAATCTATGAAGCTAGTTTTTGACGTTAGTAGGTAGATTTTGTGATACAACAGGTGTAGGCTGCGCCTGGACAAAGTAAGTTGAAAACAGAATGTACATGCTCGTGTTCTAGTGGAAGATCCATTCGATTTTGCTCAGCCTATCTATGGTGGAAATGTGGGGCCAGTCGTGGGGAAGAGACTTATCCCTGGCCCGATACACTGATCGAGATATTGGTGGGAGGCGCCTCTATCGACTCCGCTGCAGACACAAATTGGGAAACACCATGTATCCGTCCGCTTTGTAGCCGAAGATCCATCCTCATTCTATACGTACGACAGAGAAAATCGGGAACGGAGTGTGTTTTTCCTCGTATCTCAGCGGAAAATATATATATAAATATCGTTGTTCCTTCTCCCGTTGTCATGTGTGAGGAGGGAAAGTCTGGGAAGGAACGGGGGAGCGAGCACTTACCTTGTAAAGATAAGTGTTGCGGGGTGAAAAGGAAGCCGAACGACGGCGCCACGCGTCTAGACAAAACGGGGAGTTGGCCAAACAGTCGGCCCGGAGCATTAAGAGAAAGGTAGCAGGCAAAGAGAGAGAGAGAGAGAGAGAGAGAGAGAGAGAGAGAGAGAGAGTGATGTATTGAGTACTTACCCGTTGGAGTTGACGATGCAGGATGAACTTGGAGGTGGGCGAGCCAGATAAAGGAGGTGGATTTAGACTGGGAACTACAGATAGGGTGGTATGAAGTGGAGACACAGCGAGGGAGTTGAAAGATCTGAGTAACGGGGGTGTTGCAGATGTGTAGGACAGAGTGGCAACGACTATTGTAGGAGAGGTTGTTGCGCATTGCGCCATACGGATGCACACTGCGGACCTCCAACTGTGGGCAACTGAGCGGCAATGCTGCTGGTTTTGACCCAAGGACTGCGGTGTTCCTTGCTGAACTTGTTGAAGGCTTCACAGTTTGTCTTGGTTGCTGGACTGAGACAACACTTGCTGAACCATCAGACTGCTGCCTGATACTGCGTTTGCTGTTTTGGGGGATCATTGCACACTAGTACTAGTGCCTATTCTGGACTGTAGGACTGCGGACTGTGGACTACCTTTTGCTGCTAGATTGATTGCTGGGTGCCACGACCTTTGTTGTTGGACTACTACTGTTATTGCTGGTCAGGGCAGTGTGTGCCATTGAGTATGCTGTTGGGCGGATACGATCAGATTGAACAAGCAGGAGGTTATTGCTGCACATTGGAGGACCGTTAGGAGAGCTTGTTCCGGTCGGTTCACTTCAGGTTGACCAAGCAGTCGCGACCTTGGCTTCCATTGCGGAGCTCTCAGGCGATTGAAGGTAACAAGGCCCTCTCACGCAAGTCTGAGAGCACCCTCCTTGGATCTGAGAGTCTGAAAACTGTCTCCTTCTGCCTTTCTAACTCTCAGTCTAGTCCTGTGGTTACGAGAGGAAGGCGGCAGGCAGGATTGCAACCCGTAGGTCCGCATCAAGACTCTGTAGGGATTCCACCCACCGATTGCGGGAGCTCTGCCGGAACCTAGGCGAGGTTCTGGAGGCAGGGAACCTTCAGGTAAATCATTCGTACAGCCTACTACTACTTATTTTGCCTATATCCCTGTAGTATGATTGCCGTATGCATGTGTTGTCCCTATGATTATTGTTTTCTCTTCAGGACCAATCAGACTAACTGGAAAGAATGTGTGAGAGTGAAACCTAAGTTTCTACTTTGTTCTGATTGAAAGCAGACTAAGGATAAACTGGGGGAAGGTAGGAGGAAGGTAGACTGCATGCGTTTGACCGGGTCAACCAAAGCCTGAGCATTGTTTCTACTGTGAATGGCTCAGGGCTATGTTTATTTGGCTGTTTTCTGACGGATCAGGAGTTGTTTCTACTGTGAATGGCATGGTTGCTATGTTTATTTGATTGTTTTCTGGGGAACCAGACATTGTTTCTAATGTGAATGGTCTGGCTACCCTAGTTAACTCTGAGGGTTGCCTGATTGAAGGGGTTTAATTTCTTGTTTATTCTGAGGGAGGATTTTTTGTCTAAGGCTAAGCATTGTTTCCGTGATGAATGGTTTAGCCTGAAGACCACGCACATAAATTAAACTGAGTATAAAGGAAAGTACTTTATGTATATTTGTATGTGAACTGGCAGCAGGGCATTGTTTCTACTGTGAATGGCCCAGCGTTAAGCCATATCGTTAAGAAGAGAAAAGAGAAAATACAGAGTATAAATGGAAATAGTTTGGGCAAGTTGAACGTTGTTTCTACTGTGAATGGTTCAGTCCCTTGCCCATATTTGTCTTTTTTTTTTAAAACAAAGTCAGAGAAAATACTAAATCTTTGGATATTAAACAGTTCAGGGCGACTAGGCATTGTTTCCATAACAAATGGCCTAGCCATCTGCCCAAAAGAAGAGAGAAGTAGTTGTGCAACCTGTTCGTGTATATCATAAAGATAAGTTGGGCATTGTTTCCATGGCGAATGGTCCAGTTCTACGTCTTATGTAAGATGGGTATAAGGATTCAAGAACTCGAAGATTCATGAACTATATATATGGAATGAAATTGGGCTGGTGAGGGTACTTACATTCGTGGTTTGGTTTGCATGTGACTAAATGGGATGGTTAGTTTGTTTGAGTTTCAGTATTATAGGTAGTTGTTTTAGTTGTTCGCCACGTGCTAGAGCCATAATAGTTAGTTTCAATTCCTGCATTTTCTGTAATAACTTTTTTACTTAGGTCAATTCCTGCATTTTCTGAGATTTTTTCTTATACTTGGCTTTGTATAAATCTTGGCAGGCTGCTTTTCCTACGGGAAGCGCTGCTGAATTTTTTACAAATCCAAGAAGTTAGTCAACTTTTGACTTGTCAGAGTTCAACTAGTCTTTTCCATATATCTGGCTTAGTTAAAATCTGGAAAGTCTCATTTTCTAAAGGGAGTGCTGCCCAAATTTTTGCTAATTCAGGGAGTTAGACAAAATTGAACTTTGAGAAGCCAAAGTTACTTTCAAAATCTGAACTTAGCCTTGTATAAGTTTTGGAATAGCATTTTTCTAAAGGGAGTATTGCCGAAATTTCTACGAAATTAAGGAGTTAGTAAAACTTAGTCTAAAGTTGAGCTCGAGCTGTTGTTCGAGTTCATATCTGACTAAGTATAAATCTGGGAAGTCTCCCTTTCTAAAGGGAGTGCTGCCCAAATTTCTACTAATTCAAAGAGTTAGACAGAATTTGGTTTTCCAAAGTTATAGATTATTCTGCTTTTATATCTGACTTAGAATAAATCTGGGAAGTCTCCCTTTCTAAAGGGAGTGCTGCCCAAATTTCTACTTATTCAGAGAGTTGAACAGAATTTGACTTTCCAGAGTTAAAGATTATTTCTGCGTTCACTTTTGAGCTTATATAAATTCTGGAAAGGCACTTTTTCCTACTAGAAGCGCTGCCGAAATTTTCTTAGTTTAAAGGAGATAGACTATATTTAGACAGGTAGCGATTCAGGCGATTCACCCAGAATAAGAGAGAATTTCGTACTTGGTCTACTTTTAGCTTAAGCACTGGCTTAAAAGTAGACTTAAAGTTTAGCTTATAAGGAGATTTTGAGTGAAGATGTATTATGGAGTTGTATTCTCCATACACTTATGATATTAGTTTACGGATTGGTCTGCCATATGTTACAGGTCTTTTTGATCAGTTGATTCAAGTTCAGGGCTAGATCCTGCTTGATCCCTTGAGGATCACTTTCTGTTATCACTGATAACAGGTCGGTTGCCGATTCGTCGGTCCACGACTCAATTCTAACTCTCCCTCTACACTCAACCTAAAAGGCTTTGGCGCTGGTGATTTCGTTGTTTTATTAAGGTTTTACCCGGACTTTTATTGAATGGTCATTTAACAAAGGTGTGGAGTATTTTTTTAAAGGTTAATTGGACAGGAGGTTTGGGGTTTGCATGGCTAAAGCGAGGGGTATGAGTGTCGAAGGTGGTTGGGGTTGACTCCGTATAGTGTGTGGGCTGTTGATTTGGTTCGTTGATGTGATTGCAGGTATGTGCCGTGAATCGGATTCTGGATTTGGTTGCCTACGATCACACGTATACGTATTATTGTGAGAGACCCGAGTGAGACCGTGAAAAGTGATCGTCACATGTTTAACCCTTATATATATGTATACATAGGTATATTTGGGATAAGTGTTTGCATGGGTTGAAGGGCCCCCATATTAAAGCCCTACTCAGAAGCTGAGACTGAGGGGCTTAAGAGAGGTCTCTCCTTCTATTTTTGTTTTCTTGCTTTTTTTTTTATAATTTTCTTAGTCGGACGTTTGGTCCTGGGCCAGGATTCGAGGTCCTTGTCCAGGACATCCCAAGCCCTAGGCTCCGCAGGGAAGGGGTTTTCCCTTGCGCAGAGCCTATTTGATTTGCCTACCGAGACACTCAGGCCGAGACCCGGAGATGCCGCGGCGGTTGCACGGCTATTCCTTCAGTCGTGCAATGTAGTGAAAGGCTAGGCCCTCACGACACTTCGAGTTTGACACTTGAGTGTCATAAGCGGTACTCGGATCCACGAGGGACCGCTTGATTATGGGCACTACATAGTACGCCATCGTCGCGACTGCATGCGTACGCCTGCATTGCGGGTGGGTATGAGGTAGGCCCTCGGCTGCGCAACTTTATGTTAAAATCTCGCGCGCGACGTTTTACCACCCTAGTGTGTAAAAAGTTATGGGATTACAAAGGGACCGACACATACAGACGAATGTTTTAAAATTGCTATAGGCCGCCAATGCCGCGCGAAAAAGGGAGGGTACCCCAGGACTATGATTTTGTTTACTAGGCAGGGAGCCTTCGGCCTATCCCTTATCTTTTGCTCTTTGGAGTTTTTTATGGTTGGACGTTATAGTCCGTGGCAGCCGTCAAAGTCAAACCCCTTGATGTTCGACCACCACGACAGCTTAAAGCTGTCTACTCAACCCCTCTGCACGGGATGCAGAAGAGGGTGTGGTCGTCAACCGCGCATGGCGGTTATTCGTCGAGAGATTAACCCTCAAGGCGCGTGTCAGCCGACACTTGACTGTCGAACGCGGCCCTCGCGATTAGCGGGGACCGCGCAAGTATGGGTACCACATAGTACTTCTTCATTGCGACTGTTTGCGCACAATTGCATTGGGAGTCGATATGCGATAGCCCTGCGTCCGCGCAATTTTATATTAAGTCTCACGCGCAACGCCTATCCGAATTCCGCATTAGAAAGTTATGGGGCGGCTACCAAGGGGCTAGGAGCGTTGTCACGTTTGTGTTATGTTGCGTTGTCTTGTATGTGTGTGTGTGGGTTTTATTGTTGTGTTCGTAAAGTGGTGTACGCGTGGTGTGTGGGATGCGTCCTAGTCGACCGACGACGAGCCACACTTGGGACTTCAGCCCCCCATGATGACCGGTTCGCGTGCGGGTCCGATAGAGGCGTATTACCGCGCGTACCCCTTATGCTACAGCGAACGAAAAACGCCCTCGGCTGGTTCACCTCTGCGATTGCAACTGATTAGTTTTCGTACTGTGGACTGGTAGCTCGGCGGGGATACGCCCACCGAAGGGAGGTGACAACTCCCGTAAGGTGTAAGTAAGTCGTGCCTCACGTAAGCCATATGCTGTCGTAGGGGCTCGCAAGAGGTATGGCTGGCGCACTCGGCCGGAGCGGCTTGTGGAAGCTCCATGTATATAGCGACGAAGGGTTGTAAACCAACTCCTGCGTGACGCGGCCGGGAGGGTCTCGCGCTGCCCTGATGCAGTGCCGGACCGATGCGCCCGACACCGTGATGCTCCTCTTGCTCGTTCTCTATTCACACAGTTGGTTCGACCAACGGGTGGTCTCGCTGCCACTGTTCCAGACCGTGCCACGACATCATCACTGGGCCACTAACTTCAGACTCTGGCCCGTAGTATGTGTCCATGCACTACTCTTACAAGTTGTTGACCTCTCACAGACTCAATGTTCTCCGTACCAGGCAGATCAAAATTGTCGGTCTCTGTCTCGCAGAGGTTGCGCATCACACATACGAGAGCCCCCCCCCCTTTTCTCTGTCTTTGTTGACACGCGTAACTACGTTGTGGCCTTACTCTCTCTGTCCCGCTGTCCTCGCATGCTTGCCTTCGGACCCTCTTCCATAGACCTAGCAGGCGGGTGACCCCTCTATCACTGCTCCAGTCAGTGCCATGACTGGGTCTCTGCGTCACTCTCCTCACTTTTCGGATCTACGTCACCGTCTATATTTCTCCGTTCTCTCTCGGTCATCCCGATTGAAGATTCTACCTTGTGGTAGGCAATCGTGACCTCGATACGAGCAGGAACGTGGTCATCCTGAAGCCTTCTCTTCTCCCTGTTCCTTGCCTAAGTGATTGCCACTTGCAGCTTCCGATCTTTCCTCATTTCATACTCTCTATCACCCTCAACGTTCATCTTTAGCCTAGCGTTATCTCGTCAAAATTAAGGATCGTCGTGATTCAGGGACCTTCCCCGTCACTAAGGACCAGGGGGTTAGCAGCCTTGAGCAGTCTGACTTATAGTCGTTCAGTCCGTTTTGGCAGGCCATAGCCGCTCGCCAGAATAGCCTACGCTTAGTCTCCGTAATAGCTACTCAGTCTTTTGTGCACACAGCGTAGGTACAAACCCAAGATACTAGGCTCCCATAGTTGCGATATGTGCGTTTCACTTCTCCTTTCCATCGCCCCCGACTACAGGGTCAGCACAACGTTAGCACATACTACAGTCTCACCTTTATCAAATGCCTCAAAAAAGTTTTGCAGCTACTTCCCTTTTAGAGTTGAAAAAAAACTTGATCGTTGTGTGCTAAACGGAAACTTTTAAAGATTTTTCAAATTCTTGTATTAACCACCACTACCTTTCATAGGCAAACACAAAGTCCATCTAGTAACCTACTCCTTAAAACACGGGGCTCGGGACATGGTTGGAGGCCGACAAAGAAAAAAAAAAAAAAAAAAAAAATAGAGTTTTTTTGCCAGCGACGTCGGGGAATGACCTCATGAGTGTGGAAGTTGCAATAGTGCTTTAAGGAATGTATCTCGCCATAACATGTGGAAGGAGATTGTTTTTTTTTTCTTTTACTTTTGTTGTCGTGTAGCTGTAGTGCCCTGCTAGCCAGGCAGGGCGTATTTCACGAGTGGCACGTACATGCCTAGACACTGTAGCACCCTGTATGCGCCCTCAATCACACCATAATGAATTTTTTTCTTTTTTTGTTTTTTCTTTTCGTTGTTCGTCCATACACTCCCTCACTGTGGGCACAGTCACACCAGCACCTCATAGAATGCATTTGGTGGTTATCGAGGCATTCAGGAAGGGTTTTTTTTTTTTTTTTCCTTTGTTCCTTCTCCTAAGAAAGGCTCGGTAAAACTCAGGGCACAGTGAAAATAAATCTCGGTAAAAACAAGCTCATAAAAAAAGGCTCAGCAAAAATAGGTTCGGAGGTAGTGGTGGTTTAAACAAATTAAAAATTAATAATATTAATTTTTCTCAAAAAATAAGAAGTCGACAAAGACCAACTTCCTAAGATCTGAATAGACGCGCCTATCCAGAATATGCTATTCCAGTCTTTTCAAATTAACTCCAAAGATTTTACACTCAGCACACAGTGTCGTCCCATAATGGGATACCGACAGGCGACAGCCCTGTTTTAAAACGACTCGTTGGTCTATCATTAACGGGTACCCGTGTCCGATGACAAGGAGGAGGCTTATAACTTTCCACAGCGGGAGATAAGCCTCCTACCAAAGCGGTCGTGGGTCGCCCCTTTTTTTAGAGTCTGCACCACAGGCTTAGCCCGCAGCAGTTAAAACGTAAGTTGAACGAGTAGTTTGGGCTGCCCGTTGGTAATCATTATTCGAAAACAAACTGTCCGTTCCCCCGTGAAGTGACAGAAGGAAAAATAATTAAAAGGAATTAGATAATAATAATAACAAGAAAAAGAAAAAAAAAACTTCAAAATTCTCTTGTGTCTCGATGTCATTAAAGACCATCAAATCTCGAGACATTGAAACAACGATGCAGATCTAGGTGCAGATGTGAAGCGCGGCGCTCAACTTTCCGTCTTCTTTCCTTCTTCTTCTTTTTCATTTTTCCTCTATTTTTTTTTTAGTAATAGTGATCGTCGCCTCTTCGTCTATACCATAACTCGGCTACAAGGGTACGCCGCGTAGTTGAAAATATTGCTCCAGACTTTCGATATCGCGTCCCTGGGCAAGCCCGACAGCTACCACGGCCACAGGCCACAGGCCGGTACTGCTTTGCTGTACAGTAAGGCGCCGCGTCTGCACGAACCATTGGAAAGTCCAGTGGTGCATCCCCTTCTTTTGCCAGGGCCGGTGCTGACTGGCCCAATCCGTAGCAGTGTGCAACAAGGGCACGCCTGGTATGGCATGGACGATAGTGAGCAGGGAGTTTAATACAGCATCGACAAGGTTCTCAAGCAAGGAGTCTGGTACTACGTCGCAGAGGGTGGGGACACCGCACCCTCTAACGTGATACCAAACCCTCGCCCAACGTTCTTTATGGGCAAAAAATGAATTGACAATTAGTATAAAACTGCAAAGATCAAGGACGCACTCGTTCATTCTCACAACATTTCGTAAAGGAGCTCTTATAGTAAGTTTTTAGTTAGCGCTAGCAGTCGATTCATGTTTACTGCAACATAAGCATTTTTTTCTTTCTCTTTTGCAAGTTGCAACACACTTCTTCATCTCCCACTACATCAACTTTGCACACTGCATAATTTCTTCCTTCTTTATTTCTTAGTACTGTGGCACCTCTTAGTTTCATAATATTTCATGAATCTTTATTTCTATCGTTGCACGTCTTTCTTTTCTATTTTTTTTGCACCATGTCTGAAGCACGTCGAGGGCAGGGACAAGGGAGAGGCGGTAGGGGAGGAAAAGTTGCAGAGGAGCCTGTGCTACGTGCTTGAAGACACATAATCTCATAGGAGCATGGAGAAGAGAGGTATACGTGTGGGACCCACTTAAGGACCTACCCTCTTCACCATTCTCCGGGTGGTATGAAAGAACTTCATCCCCAACGAGGATGAAATATAATCAGAAGAAATTTAGTGCGCTACAGCGCACCCGACACTTTGTCCCCTCCATACACTCTCAGAGCTCCTACCACTCTCATGTCAAGTAAAGCATTAAAGTCAACTCGTCACCCTCTATTCCATGCAGAGTTTCTCCTTCTTCTCATCTTAGTGACTGTACTCTTTTCTGCATTTTCTTTCTTTTCATTCTACTCCAGATAAAATAAATAGTGACTGTCACATTTTACGTCTTTTATAAGCACGAGGTCTTTCTCTAAATTCTTGGATTTTTCTTTTTTTGATTTTCCATTTCATTTCACGCGTCATAGCGTCCCTGGCTTGAGTATTTGAATACCTCGAGGTCGGGGATGCAGATTCGTCACGAACCAGGCCGCTCTGTCGGCCACAAAGTAAAATTTAAGAAGAGTTATATCTCAATTTATAATCAGCGGTTGACTTTGACCTCTTCTCATTTTGAAATTTGTTTTTTCTCTTAACTTTTTTCTATATTCTCCCGGTGGAGAAGTTACCTCATCTCTTTTTTTTTTATAGCAATGTTAGGGACATTGTCAATCTGTCATTAATATTGTGGACACTCGCTTTAAAAAAAAAAAAAAAAAAAATTATTTTTTTTTGCCCGGTCGGGCAAGTGGATCCAGACCGCTCTGGTAACATAGGTTTAAGTTTAATAAATGTGCATGAACGTAGAGTTTTGTAATTTGTAAACCTGTGTAGCACACTGAACATGTTAAGGGTTTTTCCGAACGTCTTAACATGTTCAAGTGTTCGGTAGAATGCCTCTGAAACGTGTTTCGTGGAACATATAAAAAAATAAAAATATGAATAAAAAATAGATTTCTTATTTTTAACTCGAGTTTGGCAACAAAAATGAGCATACCTTCCTTGCAAAAATTGCTTGTATTACTATTTTACATAATATTTAGGCTACCCGAATGGTCCGGGTCCACTTGCCCAGTCGGGCAAAAAAAAATAAAAATAAATAAAAATAAAAATAATCTAGGCTACCAGCCGGGTCGCCCGGGTCCCGGGTGGCCGGCCCGTGCGAGAAGCAGGAAAGGTCCCAAAAAAAAAAAAAAAAAAAAAAAAGTATGTTATGCAGGAAAATAAACTGAACAACTTTTGTCTCAAGGACACATCCAAATTTTTCATCAAATTCGAAATTAAAAAAAATATTTAAAAATATATTTTCTATTTTTATTTTTTTTGTCCGGCCAGGCAAGTCACCCCTGGCCACTTTGGTAGCCTAGAAAATAATTCAAAAATAAAAAATTAAATATAATTTTAAAAGTTAATTTACTATTACAAATTCGATCAGGAATTTCAGTGCGACCCTGAGGCAAACGTTATCGAGTATTTTTTTCTGCATAACATAGCGTTTTTTTTCATATTTTTTTGATGTCTTTTTTTTTTTTTTTTTTTTTTGAGGGACCTTCCCTGGTCCTTGCATGATCAGGCCACCAACGAAAGTCGGGTGACGTAGGCGCCCCGGCTTATAGCCTAGCATAATATACATTTTTCTTAGATTTTTTAAGATTTTTTAAGATTTTTTTTTATGTTCTTGTTTGGAAGGTTTTAGCGCTCGTTCTCGTTTAGTCACGAACGGTGGGGTTCAGTCACCGAACTCGAACATGATGCTACACAGTCGTAAATATGCATGTATATTTTTTATGGATGTGAAAGCATGTTTAGGTTGGGGTTTGTGTGTAATGAAGTAAGATATGGAACCAAGTCCAACAACCATCTCCCCCTCAACTAAGAAAAAGAAAAAAAATTATTTGAGTACTGTCTTTATTGTTTTAAGAGTTTTTTATGCGGCCATAGCCCCCACCACCTGCAACGCATGCGCGAAGTTAGTTATAATGTTACACTTTATGACTAAACAAGGATGAGCAACTTCCAAGCACAAAAACAATTTTGAGCTACTTCCGAGTGCATAACATTATGTAAGAGACTATGGTATTTACTATAGTATTTACTGTTCACAGATGAGAGGCAGGAAAAGGAGAAGGGAAAACTATGTGGGAGTCAGAAAAACGAGTTATAATTAAATTATGGATCAAAATAGAGTTTCGAATTGCAGTTCGAGTTGTGTATATAACCCTGCTTTCTGGCCGGATACGGTGTCCGAGGTGCAATTGCAAATTGTATTTATCCCTGATTATAATTATAACTCGATTTTATGACTCTATTGGAGTTACCCCAAGGGAGAAACAAAACCATAGCCTATAGCAAACAATACCTATAATTGCTTTTACTGTTTTTTTAAGGGCACTCTGCACACCACGGCCTGCTGATGTAGTTACGACATCCGTACTTGTTAGAATATGCCACCGAGTTTTTATTACCTTTTTAAACTTGGCGTGACAATCAAGTGTGCGTTTTTTCTGCCTCTTGGGAACTTATTTACTTAATTTGGACAATTTCTCAATTCATGTGTGTCAGGGTTGCATAAGGGCAATGTTAATCTTCTTCGTATCGTTATGATTTTTACGGTTATCCCAAAGGACAAAACTCATTTAATGTTCGCTGCGTAGTGGGTTTGACATATGTAGCATCGTGTTCGTGTTCGTTGACCAAACTCGAACGTTCACGACTGAATGCAAACGAGTGTCAAGAACCTCTACACGCGAATATAAAAATATTAAATTAGCACTACCTCCAAGCTTGTTTGTGTCGACAAAGAATTTCACTGCGCACCGAGTTTTGCCAAGCTTGGGTCCCATAGTATTTTCTTTTCTGGTACTCTGCGAAAATGAAAGAAAAAATAAAATAAAATAAAAATGATATCAAAGGGAAAACCCAACTAATATGCTGGGGACGTGAAAGCAGTTGGAGGGCTTTACAGCTGTCAGCAGAAAACCGCTCTATGAGAAAAAAAAAAAAAAAAAAAAAAAAAACGAAACTACTTGGACGCGAAAACAATTGGATACATAATTTTGAATACATGTGAGATTGGAGCCCTTGTCTGTTGCACGTGCCAGTTGTCCATGGAAAGTGCCCTACCTTGTTGGCAGGGCAGTGAAACGTACTGAGAAGAAGAAGAAGAAGGGGAAAAAAAAAAAAAAAAAAAAAAAAACGTAAAAACTGACAAAACAAACCAATATTATGGGCAGATGCATTCGTGAAAGCACTAATGTGAGCGTTTCCATTTGTCAGTTATCTGTGGAAAACGCCCTGCCTCGTTGGCAAGGCGCTGTAACGAACTTTGAAGAAAAAAAAAATAAAAACATAACAAAATCCGAAACAAGCAAGTATTATGGGCAGATACATTCCTTGAAGCATCATTGTGAGCACACTTCCCTCACGGCTTACCCTCCAACGTCCTTTCTTTCAAATATGCAACTCTTTTTTTTTTTTTTGCTTTTCACAAAGGCCCACAAGACACCAAAAATTTTTTTCTCTCCACACTTCTACTTGACCCCCAAAAAATGCGGCGTGACGTATATTCCCGTTTTTCCCAACAATGACTAAGGTAGTGGTGGTTTAAGAAAAAATAAAAGCGAACTCTCAAAAAAATATGAAACAAAACTTCATTCGTGTGTATGAGACTTTTTTTTTAAGAAACAAGTTCTCTGAACCGATTGATTGATTATTTGATAGCAAAAAAAGGACTGCCTATGTGGCAAGTTCGGCCTCAGATCCCCCGGCCTAGGTCGTGCGATCGAGTTTTTTTGCGGCCTCGCCGCACGCCCAAAATCGGGGCGCGCATTGCCTTGGCATGGTGTCCCCCACCATAATGAACTAAAGAAAAAGAAAAAAGGTAAAATTTTGGAAGGGTGGTTTTCACGTGGAAAAAAAAAAAAAAAAAAAAAAAAAAACGATAACTATTTTTTTTAATGTTGTGTCTGTGTGGAGGTGTCTCTCTCTCTCTCTCTCTCTCTCTCGCTCACACACACACGCACACACACACACACACAAACACACAAATACAAAAACAAAAACAAACAAACAAGTCTGGCAGTATATAGTTCCATGTTTTAGCGGTAGTGTGTAAGTTGAGGGATGAACTGTGGTGGAGAAGCCTCCTGAGGACGACCGCGTGGCGGCGGTCGAAACCGATCGGGGCTGCCATCCCAATTGAAATGTTGTGTTTGTTCTTTTGTTGTAATCAGTACACTCGCTGTGTGTCATTGTACACGCATAGTGTACGATATATTTTGGATGAGCTTGTACTAAAGTGCTTGGCGCTTTGTGTGCTTAGTGTTTTGAGTACTTGTTGTCTATTACAATCTGAACCTAACGGTAGATTCGTTAGATTTTACCCTTCTCTCTCTCTCTCTCTCTCTCTCTCTCTCTCTCTCTCTCTCTCTCTCTCTCTCTCTCTCTCTCTCTCTCCCCGTCCCTCCCTCGTTGTATGTGTGTGTGGGTGTGTGTGTGTGTGTGTATGTCTATGTCTGACCACCGCCGCCGAATTACCCGAAGAAGGAGGAGAAAAAGAAGAAGAAGAAATAGAAGAAGAAGAAGAAGAAGGGGAAAAAAAACAACAAGGAAGAAGAAGAAGGGAAAAAAAAAAGAAAAAACAAAGAAGAAGAAGGTTTTTTCTGTGCAACATTTTTAAAAGCACTCTAACACCATATCGTTTATGAAAAAAATAAGAGAAAAAAATATTATTTTTCTTTTATTTATTTTTATTTTTATTTTTTTAAATCGATTTTTATTTTTCATAGTTTAAAATTTATAAATAAAGTGAAATTCAAAAAAACAAAATTCGAGGTTGTAAGGTTTTGAAAACCTTAGAACCCTATATTTTTTGTTTTATTTTTTACGTATTTGCTTGCTTTACAAAGAATATAAAAAAAAACAGTCGTGAACTGGGCCTCCTTGCCGCGGCCGTGACCGACGTTTTCGTAGCAAAAGGGGGAACATTGCCCTGGGTTTGTTTTACCGTAATCATAGCAAAAGGTGTGAATGTTAGAGTTAGGGGCTCATATCGTTTAAGGTATACATCGCACATATGACTCGAAGTAATTTTAAAATGAGGGTGGCAGACTTCATAATATAAAGTGCCTCAGTATGGTACACCTAATATATGAATATGCCTATGTTACAACGAAAAAAATTCCTAGAATTAAATAATCATTCTATAGTAAAATTATAATCTAAATTTCAAATTTTTATTCCATCTTTAAAAATGTCATTCCGATTTTAAAATTTTTCATCTTACTTGCAAACTTTCATTCCAAGAATCGGGTATCTCTTCTTATTTGGACTACATGCTAGAGATGAAATGAAAGTGTGGATGAGTTCATGAAATATTTTAATTGGACTTTCATTCTAAGTAAGGATTTTCAGTCATAAATAGGTTAATTCAATCTAAATTAGAAGATATTTGTTGTAGTAGAATGAAAATTTAATTAAAACATTTTATAAACTCGTCCAGACTTTCTTTCCATCTTGAAAAAATAAATGTAATTGGAATGGAAAGCTCATATTTAGACGGGAATTTATCAAATAAAACTGAAAATTTTAGAATTTGACGAACATTGGAATGATAATTTATAAATATGAAAAAAAAATTCTTTTTGGAATGTTTTTTCAACTTTCATTTCTCGTGGGAATTTTTCAGTTGAAGTATACCTTAAAGGGTACACACAAGTTAGTATCCATGTGAGTATGCCATGCGAGAGTGCCCCGTTGGTTGCAAGTGTCAGTTCCCCATGGAAAGTGTTCTGCCTCGATAGAAAGACACTAAAACTAACTTAGAAAAAAAAAATTTTAAAAAAATGATACTATCGATGATTCTGGGCAGATGCATTTCTGAAGGCATTGTTGTTAGCACACTTCGTTCGTGCCTTTCTCTAAAATCCTTCCCTTAAACTTTGCAAGTTTTTTTTTTTTTTTTTTTTTTTTTTTTTTCCCCTCCAATCGGGCCCACAAGGCCTAAATACTTTGCTCTTGCTAATCCTCACCCGAACCCTCGAACTTTGCGGTTGACTACATTTCTCGAATAGGACTACAACTTGGAAAAATAGTGGTGGTTTAACCACTTGTACCTACCAGTTGTTGTGGCCGTTAATGCGGTAGTCGAATCGATTTGCCTTTCGGGTCCATATTCATTTGACCTAGGTGGGGAAGAAAAATGTTGTAAGTATTGGTGGTTTAAGCTCAGGTTGTTGTACAGGTGGGACAGTAGACAGCTGACAATGACCCATAGTAATTGTGCACTCAGTTCTCAACATGAGATTTTCAGATCCCCCGGCGAGAAGCGATGTACACTACGATCCATAACTAAATCTCGACAAGTGGAACATGACCCTGAGTCTATCTGACCATAAAACGAGGGTGGCAGACTCGATAAATTAAAATACCCCCATGTGGGTACAACTATGTGAATATGCTCATATAAATATGCCTTGAACGGTACACATAAGTTAATATGCCCTGAATAGTACACCCGTGTAATATGCCCTAAATGATACACACATGTTAGTATGTCATGAATGGTATACCAATGTAACTATTGATTGACAAACCTTTCTGTTGTATACGGATAAGCTTCAAAAATAACGCCTTTACGGTAGTTTCACAACAATAATCATGGTGTGGCCTAAGTGTTTTCGCAATAATACATCTTTCGTTGCAGCTTTATAGGTCCTAGCAGTGTCGCAGCAAAATTATATAGGTCTCACTTTCGTTGCAAAAATACGTCTTTCCAACCCCAATCTTTCCTCTCAGAAACTTCTACAACTCGCTATTTCTGCAAGCATCCCTTTTATTATTATTATTATTTTAAAAGGCTAATTTTTTTATGCCCATTGTTGAATTTTTTCCAATCCTAATTCAACCAGACAAATCAACTAGCTCTAAATTGTTGAAGGTTGGTCAGATCAATGACAATACCAACAGAGTATTTGTGAAAACCAAACAAACGTAGAAAACCAAACAATCTTTATAGACCGGAGAAAACCAAAATTTTTTCACTCATTTTCACTCCGCTGGTGATACTCTTACACGTTGTATGCCGCACCTAGTGCTGAAAAACATACCAAATCAAGGCTCCTATTAGAAGAAGGTGATTAGTGAGACGGAAGATTGTCCACAGAGCCTCATTTTTATCACATACAAAAGCAGGTTAACAAGTGATCCCAAAAGCCGCTTGTAGTCGAGAAATGAATGATTTGCTCTGCTGAAACCGCGTAAATAGGACAATTCATTCCACAATACTAGATACCACTTACAAACGTAGAGGAAACAACAGAAAAATTTCCCAGAATTAAATAATCATTCTATAGTAAAATTACATTCTAAATTTTAAATTTTCATTCCATCTTGAAAAATGTCATTCCAATTTGAAAATTTCCCGTCTTGCTTGAAAAATTTCCTTCCAAGAATGGGGTATCCCTTCTTATTTGAACTGGATGTTAGAGATGGAATTAAAGTCTAGATAAGTTCATGAAATATTTTAACTGGACTGTTATTCTAAGTAAGGATTTTCAGTCATAAATAGGTTAATCCAATCTAAACTAAAAGATATTTGTTTGAGTAGAATGAAAGTTTAATTAAAGCAGTTCATAAACTCATCTAGACTTTCATTCCATCTTTTACAAATAGATGTAGTTGGAAGGGAAAACTTATATTTAGACGGAAACTTATCAAATAAAACTGGAAATTTTGGAATTTGTTGAATATTGGAATGATCATTTATAAATATGAATGATTTTTTTTTTATGGAATGTTTTTTCAACTTTCATTTCTCGTGGGAATTTTTTTGTTGAAGTTAAGAAAACCCAAGCAGGATAACGATCACTCCAAAATGTATTGCGTCGTACGAAAGCAGGACGTCTTGGCATATGCACCTTTGGAGTCCTTTCATTAAAGAAGCAGAAAACAGATGCAGTTTAGGCATCCCGAATTCCGTTTGTAGTTCTATAAAGCAAGCGGCAAAGACACACTAGAAAAAAAGAAAACAAAGAAGCACTCCGAAAATGTGCGCCCTTGTACCGAAGCCAGACATCTTGACATTTGCGTATTTATAGTCCTATAAATTGGAAAGCAAAAAACCATGTTAGCTTCGGAATTCTCCATTCGGTTTATAGTTCTATAAACCGTGATGCACAAACATGTGAGAAAAAAGAAAACAAAGAAGCACTCCGAAAATGTGCGTCGTTGTACCGAAGCCAGACATCTTAACATTTGCGTATTTATAGTCTTATAAATTGAAAAACAAAAAAACATGTCAGTTTTAGAATTGTCCATTCCGTTTATAGTTCTATAAACCGTGACGCACAAACATGCGAGAAAAAAAAAAACAAAGAAGCACTCCGAAAATGTGTGCCCTTGTACCGAAGTCAGACATCCTGATATTTGCGTATTTATAGTCCTATAAATTGGAACGCAAAAAATCATCTCAGCTTCGGAATTCTTCATTCCGTTTATAGTTCTATAAATTGTGATGCACAAAGACGAGAGAAAAAGGCGAATGGTGACACCATTTCTAACCCGCAAGTACGAGCCAAAAAGTAATAGAAATTGCTACTCTGAAACCGAGGTCTTAGAAACGCTTAAGTGACAGATCTTTGGAAAATGACCTGAATCACTTTGAAATAAATCTCCACAATTGTTGCTTCTTTAAAAAGAGTGTCTCGCCAATGTTTCTGTGCTGAGCGGAGGGCACACGCGGGAAGCTCGTGAACGGCTGCGAAACCCGAATTCGTGAAAACCTGACAAAACCACAAAACCTAACATTTTATTTTTGACACATAAAAGAGAACGCTTTTTACTGTTTCGCAAGAAAAGAGGCAAAAAAACAGGCAAAAAGTCTTGCGATTCTCAAAATGTGCAAGAAAATTCTTTCCAGCAAAGAACATGTTATAGGACTATAAGTCGTTCTTAGTAGATTGACAAAAAACATAGCTCAAACAAGACAATCTTTAACGACTACAAGGCGAACCCGAAAGATGTTAAAAAAAACAGTTTCAGTGAATACTCATTTATAGAACTATAAGTCGTTTTCAGCAGTTTGGTAAAACCTTGATTCTGCGAAATCGATTTTATAGAACTATAAATTAATATTTTATTTTTAAGCTAACTGTAAAACCTTGTCAAAAAATATATGTTATGTAAAAGAAGAATTAAAACAACTTTTGCCAGGGAGACATCTTCAAATTCCTAGCCAACGATGATTTAAAATTAAAAAATAAAAAAATGCTTAAAAACACCAGATTCTGCAAAATCGAGTTTATAGAACTATGAATTAATATAACTCCATTTTTAAGTTAACTGTAAAATCCTTGTCAAAAAATATATGTTGTGTAAAGAGGAATTAAAACAACTTTTGTCTGGGGGCATCTTCAAATTCCTAGCCAACGATGATTTAAAATTAACAAATGAAATTCGTCCACGTATGAGAGAACATATTCAAACGAATGTATTCGTGAATAGGAGAGTATGTGTGCATGTTTGGGAAACCCCCGAATAGGTTCGTCGTGCTATATACATTATAGAACTATAAATATGATTTTTTTAGTTAAACAAAATATTGTGATATTTCAGTTCCTGAATTAACGGTGCTTTGCAAGGTACTGATTTTTTGTAAAAAAACTTGTTTCTCTCCTCATCACTTCTAGTGGTTCTGAAAAAGTAGTTTTCTATTCCTTTTTTGCGGTTAATTTAATTCACATAAAATTTTGTACATGTAGGAGACCTGAAAAAAGTATTATTTTCGTGCAAACCTAACAATTTATTTTGTTATGTTTTCACGAATTCTATGTTTACCATGAAGTCATCACCCTTTAATTTTTTTACGATATTCCAAAAATGAAAAATGAAAAAATCCCTATGTGGCAAAACCTTTGTAAATGGTCGTAACCTCGTTGGTCGGCGTCTGTGTTGTACAGGTTCCTGTGTTATAAAACACAAGAAGTGGGATTGAGTCCTCGTTACCTTGTTCGAATGTTTTGTCACTCACAAAAATATATCGCACTAGGAATCTGCGATATTGTACTCTGACACACTCACATCCCCGAGAGGGTACCCCACAAAGGCAAGATTACAAGATTGTGTTGATGTTCTGTGAGGGGTCCCCCCCGTCGAGCGTCCTGCTGGTTGTGCTTACGACATACATAATTTTTTGGAAGGGGGTCGTTGAGCGAGTTGTTACAAGTGGCAGTCTCCCGGCTAGGAATGTCTCCGCTCTACCCTTTGACAATGTGTGTCGTGGGAGTATGATTAATGGGTTGGTTGCCACGGTCGGGTATGCCTATACCTCATCATGTCTAACCTTCCTTAAAAAAAAAACTTTGTATTCATTCGGGGGTAAAACGTGTGGCAAGCCTCGAAAGAACTTTACATGTCATCTTTGCACCCTGGCTGAGTGAGTAACGCCCTCCGTGCAAAAACTATGAGAAAATGGGTTTTTTTTTTCCTTCTTTGAACCACTTGTACCTACCGGTTGTTGCGACTGTTAGCGCGGTAGTCTAATTGATCTGCCTCTTGGGTCCATAATCATTCGACTCGGTCGCGTACAAAAAATGCAGTAGGTATTGGTGGTTCAATCCGAGGTTGTTGCAGAGGTTGGATAGTAGACAGATGGCAAACGCCCATAGTAATCTTCTACTTTGTTCTCCATATGACATTTTCAGATCCCATAGCAAAACGTTATGTATACTAGGAACCACAATTAAATCTCGACAACTCAAATAGTGCCTCGAGTTTGTCTAACCATAGTCGTAGCAAAAGGTGCAAATATCAGAGCTAAGGGCTCGTATCGCTTCAGGTATACATCCCACTTACGACTTGTAATAATTCCAAAACAAGGGTGGTAAACCCGACATCTTAGAGTGCCCTCGTGTTGGTACACCTATATGAGTATGCCCATGTAAGTATACGGTAACCCTGAATCGTATACGCAAGTGAGTATGCCCTAAATGGTACACCCATGTGAGTCCGCCCTTAAATGTACACAAATGTTTGTATGCCCTGAATGGTATACCAATGTAACTGTTGATTGAGAAACTTTTATTTTTATTAGGGTAAGTTTCATAAATAGCGCTTTTATGGTAGTTTGATAACAATAATCATGGTGAAACCCATGTTTTGTTGCAAAAATACATCTTTCGTTGCAGCGTTTTAGGTCCTCGTAGTTTCACAACAAAATTATATAAGGGCGCGGTCCCACTTTCGTTGCAAAAATACATATTTCCGACGACAATATTTCTGCTAGGAAACTTCGAAAACGTGTTATTTCTACGAGTACCCCTTTTTATTATTATTATTATTATTTTAAAAGTTTACTTTTTTTACGCTGAAAAATAAAATATTTTCAGTCCCAATGCAACTAAACAAATCAAATTGCTCTGAATTGCGAAAGGTTGGTCAGATCAACGACAATACTTTGAGGTCATCGCCCTTCAATTATTTTACCCCCTCCAAAAAAGGAATACGAAAAAATCCCTCTGTAACAAAACCTTTGTGAATGGTCGTAGCCCAGTCGGTCAGGCGCCTGTGTTCTATAGGCTCCTGTGTCACAAGACACATGGAGCGGGATTCAGTCCTAATTGGCTTAGTCGAGTGTGTTGTCACTCATAAAAATATATTGTGCTAGGAATCCGCAATATTGGATTCCAACACATTCACATCCCTGGCCAGATACCCCACGAGGGCACAATTGCAAGGTTATTTAAATGTTTTGTGCGGGGTTCCGCCCGTCGAGGGTCTTGCTGCATGTGCTTACAACATACACAATTTTTAGGGGGGGGGCACCGAGGGAGCGGGTACCGGTGGGAGTCTCCCGGATCAGAATGCCCCCGCTCTGTCTTGTGTGTGTCATCCGAGTATGATTAAAGCATTGTCCGCCATAGTCGGTCCTACTTATACCTTAACCTGCATATTAACCTTTATTAAAAAAAAAAAAAATCATTAATTCGAGGGTAAAACGTGCGGCATACCCCAAAATAATTTTTTCTGACATTTTTGCACCCTGGCTAGGTGAGTAACGCCCGTGGTGCAAAAGTAGTGGGAAAGTGTTTTTTTTTTTTCTTTCTTAACCACTTGTACCTACCGGTTGTTGCGGCCATTAGCATAGTAGTTGAATCGATCTGCCCCTCGAGTCCATATTCATTTGACCCAGATGGGTAAAAGAAAAGCAGTAGGTATTAGTGGTTTAAGCCCAGGTTGTTGCAGAGGTAGGATAATAGACAATTGATAGTTACCGATAGTAACCGCCCACTCGGTTCTCGAGATGAGATTTTCAGATCCCATGGCACAAAGCAATGTATACTAGGAACCATAGCTAAATCTCGACAAGTGAAACATGGTCCTGAGTCAGTCTGACTATAATCATAGCAAAATGTGCGAATGACAGAGTTAGGGGCTCGTATCGTTTCAGGTGTACAATCCACGTACGACTCATAATAATTTCAAAAGGAAGGAGACAAATTCGACAAATTAAAAAGTGTCATCGTGTGGGTATACCTATATGAGTATGCCCATATAAATATACCATAAATCGTATACGCAAATTGAAGTGAGTATGCCTTGAATGGTACACCCATGCGAGTTTGCCCTGAGTGGTAAACACATGTTAGTATGCCCTAAATGGCAGACCAATGTAACAATTGATTGGGAAACCTTTATGTTTTATTAGGGTAAGTTTCAAAAATAGCGCCTTCATGCTAGTTTCACAAGAATAATCATGGTGGGGCCCGAGTTTTCTTGCAAGAATACATCTTTCGTTGCATTTTTTTAAGTCCCGGTAGTTGCACAACAAAATTATATAGGGGCGTGGTCATACTTTCGTTGCAAAAATACGTTTTTCTGACGCCAACATTTCCGCTATGAAACTTCGAAAACGTGCTATTTTTGGAAGTACCCCTTTTATTTTTATTATTATTATTTTAAAAGGTTATTTTTTTATGCCCACAATTGAAATTTTTCCACTCCTAATGCAACTAGACAAATCAAATTGCTATGAATCGTCGAAGGTTGGTCAGATCAACGACGATACCATGAAGTTATCGCCCTTTAATAACTTTCTCTGTGACAAAACCTTTGTGATGGTCGTAGCCCAATTGGTTGTGCGCCTGTGTTCTACAGGTTCTTGTGTCGCGACTCGCAAGACATTGGGAGCGGGATTGAGTTCTGGTTGGCTTGGTTGAGTGCGTTGTCACTTTGAAAAATGTACCGCGCTAGGAATCCACAATATTGGACTCTTGCTCATTCACATCCTCGGCCGAGTACCCCACGGGCGCACGATTGAAAGGTTGTGAACATGTTCTATGGGGTTTCTGCCAGTCGAGCGTCCTGCTAATTGTGCTTACGACATACACATTTTTATGGGGGAGGGGGGGGGGTCATTGAGTGAGTGGGTACCGGTGGGAGTCTTCCGACTTGGAATGTCACCGCTCTGTCCTTTGTGTGCCATGATAGTGTGATTAAAACACTGGGCGTAACAATTGTGGGAAAGTTTTTTTTTTTTTTTTTTTTTTTCAGCACTTGTACCTATCGGTTTTTGTGGTCGTTAGCCCGATAGTCGAATCGATCTGCCCCTCGGGTCCCTATTCATTCGGTCCGGGCGGGTACAAAAAATGCGGTAGGTATTGGTGGTATACGCCCAAGTTGTTGCAAAGGTGAGATAGTAGACAAATGATAATCACCCATAGTAACTCCCCATTCGGTTCTCTAGATGAACCCCTCTGAAGACCCCACCTACCCTTCCTCTTATCTTTTTGCCATGGCGCACCCCCACCGCCTTCTCCTACCCCAGTGTTAACCACGCAGGACCATCACCCATCTCCATCTTGGCGGGGTGACTTGAGCAAACAACGGTTGCAGGCACTTGGTCTAAGCAGAGACCTCACCTCGTGCTCAGCCCCGGTTGCAGTAGACGTCGTGCAAGCCCGATTGCATGGGAACTTCGGGAGCTGGTATGAACATGCAGGGTGCACATTGACTCCCATGTAGTGCAGTAGACATAAACCACCAGTGGTTGGCCTAGCTATCGACCGCGGACCTTAACCGTTAACATGTTGCGACGTGCGCGTTTTCAGGTACCTGACCACAAAGGCTGGAGGCGCCCGCCAAAGCAAAAAAGAAAACGGTGAGCTGGCGCTCAGGTGAGACTTGGCACGCAGAACTTTTCGATTCTCAGCATCGATAGCTGGGCCAAGTACTGGTGGTTTCCCAACCAACTTGCAGAAAGGCGTTGTCGAGCTCATCGGTCCAGCACCGCGCGTGGCAGTGCGGGACCCTCGAGGCCGCGTCACGCAGGAGTTGGACCAACCTCGACACGAACGCGCAAATGGAGCTTCCTTAGGCCGCTCCGGCCGAGTGCGCCAGCCATACCTCTCGCGAGCCCCTACGACAGGATAAAGCCTACGCGAGGCACAATTTACCTCCACCTTACGGGAGCTGTCACCTCCCGTAGGTGAGCGTATCCCCGCCGAGCTACCAGTCCACAGTACGAAAGCTACTCGGTTGCAATCGCAGTGGTGGACCAGCCGAGGGCGTTTCTCGTTCACTGTAGCATAGGGGGTACGCGCGGTAATACGCCTATCGAACCCGCACGCGAACCGACATCTTGGGGGGCTGAAGTCCCAAGCGTGGCTCGACGTCGGTCGACTAGGACGCATCCCACGCACCCCGCGCACACCACTTTACGAACACAAAAATAAAACGCACACACACACACACACACCGAACAACGCGACAACACTCCTAGTCCCTTCAGTAGCCGTCTCATAACTTCCCGATGCGGAAATCGGATGGGCGTCGCCCGCGAGACTTAGTATAAAACCGCGCGGACGCACGGCTAACTCATATCGACTCGCAATGCAAACGTATGCAAGCAGTCGCTATGATGGCGTACCGTATAGTACCCATACTCGTGCGTCCTCGTTAACCTCGAGGGTCGCGTTCGACACTCAAGTGTCGGCTGACACGCGCCTGGAGGGTTAATCTCTCGACGCTGAACAACCGCCATGCGCGGTTGAAGACCACACACCCTCTTCTGCACCTTATGCAGAGCGGGTGGTACACAGGTCCACATCTCTGGTGGTAGCCGTTTCTTGCGGACCTGGGGATAAGTCCTACCCCAGGCCTGGGCAAAAGTCAAGGGGTTTGACTTTGATGGTTGCCACGGGCTACAACGTCTAACCATAAAAATCTCCAACAAGCAAGGGGTAAAAAAGGAATCTCCCTTCCCCCTTAAGACATAATCAGGATAACCCTTATGCACAACCACAGTAGGCCTCTCAAACACTCAGGGCACTTATGAGTATGTAAAGATTAGTTATATAGGACGATCACTTCTCACGTTCACAGTGGGGCTCCTCTCAGCCATATATGTATGTAATCGCAGGCAATCACATCCAGAGTCCGAACCACAACCGCACCTGCAATCACATCAAAGATTCAATCAAAAGTTCACGCACTACACGGGGTCAACTCAGCCATTCCTTGCACTCATACCCCTCGCTTTAGCCATTCAAGCCTCACTCATGCAACTCTTTAAATAAATACTCAGTACTTTTGTTGTACTGACCATTCAATAAAGTTCGGGTGAAAACACAACGAAACAGTCCAATCACAAGGCTAAAGCCTTTAGGTTGAGTGGCAGGAGCGGATTGGAGTTGAATCGTAAACCGACGGGTCGGCAACCGACCTGTTATCAGTGATAACAGAAGATGATCCTTGTAGGATCAAGCTGAAACTAGTCCCAATCCTGAATCAAACGATCAAGAGGACCTGTAACACATGACAGGCCAACCCCCAAGCTGAAATCATAAGTGTATGGAGAATACAACTCCATAACGCATTCTCACTCAAATCCTCCTAGCTAACTATGCCTGAATCTACCTTTAAGCAGTGCCCAAAGCAAAGGCAGACCCCGACATAGTCTCCCCTATACAGGGTGGATCGCCAGAATCGCCACCTGTCAAAATATAATTTAACTCCTCTAAATCAAGAAAATTTCGACAGCGCTTCCCGTAGGAAAAATGTCTTTCCAGAATTTATATCAGCCCAAATATAAAAGCAAAAATAGTCTTTCAATTTCAAAGTCCAATTTTGTCTAACTCCCTAAATTAGCAAAAATTTGGGCAGCACTCCTTTTAGAAAAGGAGACTTTTCAGATTTTTACTAAGCCATGTATGAACTTTAGACAAGTTAAACTTTGAAAAGTCAAAAAATGACTAACTCCTTGGATTTGTAGAAATTTCGGTAGCGCTCCCCGTAGAGAAAGTAGCTTACCAAAATTTATACAAGGCCAAGTATAACAAAAGATCTCAGAAAATGCGAGAATTGATCTAAGTAAAAAAACTATCCCAGAAAATACAAGAATTGAAACTAACTCCTATGACTCTAGCACGTGGCGAGCGACTAAAACAACTACCTATCAAACTGAAACTCAGACCAAGTAGTAATCTCACTCAGCCACATGCAGGCCAAACCACAAAGGTAAGTACTCTCACCAACCCCAAGTTCCTTTAGCAAATAATAGTTCATGCTTCCTCAGTAAGTTACCCCTTTATACCCAACTTACATAAGGCATAGGTCAGGGCACCTGAACTTACAGAGCGCGCCCTACTTAGCCAAGCCCAAAGTCAGAATACCTAAACTTATAGAGCGTTATGACTTGGCCAGGTATACACAAACAGAGGGCATAACTACTTCTCTCTTCTTTGGGCGTGTGACTAGACCACTCTAGTCACCCTGAACTATTTAATTAGCCAAGTTATATATACCTCTCTGCACTTAGTCTTCCAAATGGACATAGGGCTGAGCCGCTCATTTTAGAACGTTGCTCAGCCTGCCAAAATTTACCTTCAGTTATATCTCTTGATTATACTCTCTTCGAATTATTATAAGCTATAGTAAGGCTGTCCAATCGTATGGAACCCGTGCCTGACTAGCCTGTTCGTAGATAAAATCAATAATAACGTATAACCAAATTATAACCATTGGGTTCCAGCATATGCGGGGCTTTGAGTCAAACCCCCTGAACTTACAGAAGGGTCTGCTTCTCCACCTGATTCCTTTCTCTCTGAGCCTTCCTATGCGTGGCATTGGGTCAAGCCCCATGAACTTACAGAAGGGTCTGCCCCTTTGTCAGTTTCATTCCCTTAAACCAAATGCAAGAAGAGACTGAGTCACCTAAACTTATAGAGCAGCTTAGTCCCCTCATTCAAAACCTAAAGAAACTCAGGAAAACCCAAAGAAAACAAGGGAGCTCAAGGCACCAAAATTTATTGAGCGCCCTGAGTTCCAGAAAGTCAATCACAGTCAAGCTCCTCGCAAGTCAGAGCAGTCAGGACACCTAAACTTAAAGAGCGTCCTGACCCTCCACACAACTCACAGCACCGGGTCTCCCTAAACTTATGGGGACATCCCTGCCTCCAGAGCTTTAGGCTACCTAAACTTATAGAGCGGCCTGAGGCTTCATGCAAATCAAGATTAAACAAAGCGCTGGGTTTCCCCAAACTTAAGGGGACCTCCTAGCCTTGACGACCTAATCAGTCTGCACACAATCTTGCCTTCATCCCAACCTCCCCCCCAGATGCAATCCCTTTTATTCAGAATCTGCTTTCAGGCAACCAAACAAAGTCTGAAGCTGAAATTGCACACGCATTCCTTTACTTAGTCTGAGTTCAAATCCTGAAAGTTAAAACAAAGTCAAAGTACAGGATGATACACTCAGCCAAACATAGAAAGGTATGCAGATAGGGGTTATAGACGGGTTTATAGAAGGAGTCAGGGAATTACCACTCAGTTCCCTGCCTCCAGGACTCCGCCTGAGTCCCGGTAAAGCTCCCGCAATCGGTGGGGCAAACCTCCCACAGAGGCCTTGGCGCGGGTCACGGGTCACAAGCCCGCCTGCCGCCTTCCTCTCAGGACCACAGACTAGACTTAGAATCAGAGGGACAAAAATAGGAAGTTTGAGTCGCTCAGATACAAGAAGGGTGTTCTCAGACTCGCGCGAGAGGGCCTTGTTACCTTCACTCGCCTGAGGGCCCCACAATGGCAGCCAACCGACAGCTTGACCAACGAACCCGGACTTGCCGAAGTGACGCCCCTCTGACGCCCTCCTTGATCGCAACACTAACCCCCTCTTACAACCACTCCATCACGCTGCAGCAACAACCTTTCCCTGCAGTCCAACTACCTTCCCCCTTTCTCGTTAGGCTGGCTATGCGGAGCAACACAGCAGTCCACAACTGAACCCTCAAACCCTGCAACTTCCTTCTTGCTGGGTTGTTCGATGGCGCGGCCGGTCCATCGGCCCGCATATGAATCTCTAATCTCGTGACTGGCCTCACGCACCTGTCCACCGCCCCCGTATGCAGCGACAGTAGTCAAAGGGCAACTGCAGACTCTCCTTCAGGTGGACCTTCATCAAACGCAGGTACGTACCTTTGCTCCACCATTCTCACCTCTCTCTTTCTCTCTCTCTCCCGACCCTTAATGCACCCAGCTCTTCCCCTGACCTGATGCATGCACTTCAGTTGCGCGCACGGTGGTCGTGGGGGGGGGGAAACCAGGAGCACTGCGATCCAACTGAACAGCAACAGATGGGGGTAAAAACCGCACTTGGTTTAATTATATCCGTAGCTTCAAACGAACCTCCCGCTAAGATGCGGAAAGACACACCCTCACATTCTAAAGCTTCCTTGTAGGAGCTAGGCAATCCCAACTTTTAAAAGTACTAAACACTCTCGCCACTGAACACAGGCAGCCGACTCACAGAGCACACAAGCGGTGAACACAGAAGGCGCGGCCCGTCGGATGATCCGTGCGGCAGTGAAACAGCGGATGCGCAAGATGGCACCCACCACACGGCCACACCGCACAGCGACCGCACCAGCCTACAAGGAGTCACATACGGGACGAGCAAGGTACGGTCAGTGGTGCAATGGCGGAGCTTCGACGAGGACGTTTGTACATCCGGAACAAACAACACACGGCCAGTCCGCACCCCGATCTGACCAGGGAGTCACTCCGACGAGCACTTGTCACCACCGATAGACTCACCCGGCCCAAACCCCCCTTATTCGGGCCTTCGTTCGTTCGTTTTCATCAAGAAACAAACGAAGTCAGCCTTCCCTCCTCCCGCTCCTCTTCGCTTCAGCCATGGCTCGGCGCACCTCGTCTCACACTAGCCTCTAAATCCTCTAACCCAACTCTAAAACTAATCACGAAATCGGGTTCGCCCGATTGTAAAACGTCGGAATAGGCCTTTCTCCCACCCGTTTTTTTTTTCCATCAAGAAACGGGTGGGATCGATACTTTCTCCCCCCCCCCTTCCTCGCATGCACTTAGCATGGGAACCCATCCGGGTTCATTCATATCCCCGACTCCCTCTGCCTGAGTGTCCGTCGCCCCGCTACCCCACTCCACTGCCCGACGCCGATCACCCCGCTACCTCTCCTTTCGATCTAACCCTCCCATCTACTTTGCGATGTCTGAGAACCCCAACTTCGACTCCTCCCTAGCTCGATTCCTAACGGAATCGAGTGCGCTACTCCTTTTTCGTAGTGCCTGGCTCACCTTCCCGCCATATCCCGCCACCTTCACGCAAGGCTTTTTCCCAATAATTCCTTCTCCAATACTCTAATGCTAAAACTAACGTTACTAACGCATTCGCCCACTCAAAAACCCTTAGCTAGCATCTACCCCCGCCCAGTTACACGAAAGGGACAGGCAACTACACTAATTTCCGGCCCGCCATAGCGAGCCCCTGCCATTTCGCTTGCTGCACGTTCCTGGGGCGGAATTGTGCCAGGTTCATTCCCTCATTTCCCCCCTCGTGCTCATAACCTGACTCTCTCTGTATGTACCCGGCGTCTCCCTCTCTCTTGCCCGTTCCCGCCCAGCACTACTCCGCCAACCCCGTTCCCTCCTTCACTCCCAGCGTCGGATGAACCTGGCGCGACCTATGTCCAGGTTCCAGGCCATCTTCACCCCTGCCCGCCTGCTGCCTGTGGCCCCACCCCGCTGCCCGCGACTTCTCTACCCCACATGCACCCGGCCCACCTTCGCGTCCGCGTTCACCCCACTCTCCCACGGTTGTCGTCAAGACTTCACCATTTCTTCCTCGTAGCCCTATTTTCCCTCGATATCCGAACTCGACGAAAACAACAACTGGTTGGAGGAGGAAAACTCAGCACGTATGGCTCCTCCTCCACTTCATATATTCTTTTTTTCTTCGCGCGCAGGGGCCAAATCTTTTCCGAATCGTTCCAATTTTAACAGATTTCCTGAAGGACGTGGCCGGGGCAATGCCCCGCGTCTTTCCCAAAGGCCGCTCGGCCCTCTCTACCTTGTGCCCGCCCCCGGCCTATCTCGCATCCGGGTTCATCCCGGGTTTCTCATCCACTATCCTCAGGCCGTGGGAATGCAAATCTCCTCGTATTCATTCTCCCCTTAACAGATACTCCGAGGGACTGTCACCGCACCGACTCCCCATCGGCCTCCCCTCTGCTCCTCCACAGGCACCTGGCCAAGTCGTCGTTCGGGTTCATCCTCGGACTCCCTCACGTCGCCTCGCATAATGGCCAGGCAGGTCTCCTCCGCGCCGCTCCACTTGGCTATCCTTGCATGGACTTGGCCCCCCTCTTTATCGATGTGCACCCGGCGCAGCCTGCGTCCGGGCTCCTTCCAAGTCCCTGCGCCCGATTCTCGCGCCGGGGCGGAGAAAATCCCCTCCGTATCAGCCCAATCTTTACGGATGTCCCGAAGGACCTCATCGCGCGGCAGCCTGAAGGGGCCAAACCCGGGTTGGCCACCCCACATAATCCAATCCCGTTGGCCCTTCTCGCGGGCGCCGCCTCCTAGCCTCGAACATGGGCTGCCTCCCAACCGTTTATGGGTGTACCCACCGCGCTAGGCTCTTGGGTGTCAACCATACCCGCGGCACAGCCTCCCAGGCGAACCGGTGTCGGGCGTGGCTCCGGCGTAGCTACTACGACAGTCTACAACCGCATTTCAGGCAACCTTGCAAATACAACACACCCCCACGTGCTCCTACCGCAGTCCCGCGTCCCAAAACGGGACACGGTAAATAAAACAAATGCGGGAGTAAAACAAAGAATAAAAAATGAAATAAGAATTAATATCGGGGGAACAGCGGGATGTTGGCGCCTCGTCAGTCCCGCGGATCGAGCCCGCCGCCGCGCCCGTAAACAAAATCGAGGGGGATAGCCCTGGCGGCCCTCAACCCCATCGGCTTTCTTCTCGATGCTCCACCGCTGTCGCGCCGGCGTCCGCTGGCCTCGATCCCGGAGCCTCCGTAGTAATAGCCCAACGTCGTAACCTATAGGGCTAGGCCCAAGCCTGAGACCAATACACGCGGAGTGCCATATAGGGCAATGCAGGGCCGCGCTTTGGGGCCTACAAATCGGCTACGCGGCTCCCAATGCCCGCGCCGGCTTGCTCACACCGTGCCATAATTGCCCCGCGCGCCATCCCACGACACCCTGCTCACCGTACGAAATCGCGCCGTCGTCGCCGATGCCGTCGTTGGGGTCGTCCTCCGCACACGCGCCCGACTCGGTCAGGCGTAGCCATCAAATGAAAATATCTTTAATTCCTGCTTAGTCAAACGTAAATAAAACAATAATAAAATATCATTAAACGAAACGGCCGACGTCCATGTCAGCTCTCCGATCAACGACGGAAAAGAATCACGCGCGTCTTAACCCTGCGCGCCCACGCACTCTCTATACTAGCCAGCCAACCAGTCAATCGTAAATCACAGACGCGGCCGCGCCTAGCGCGGTATACTCAAACTTCAAACCAGAACTATTTTCTGTCGCTTGGAAAAACTGGGGCGGATACCCTTGTAAGGGTATTCACGCCGACAGCGCCGGTTAACACGGAGGCCGCATTCGGCCTTCGACGGCGGCCAGATGCGTCACCAAAACCCGGCGCGCAGGGCCTGCGGCCCATATCTGGGAAAGGTTCAAGTGGCTTAAGATCGTGGTTGATAGCCTAGTAGATAGCCTAATTTATAGCCTAGTCGAGTAGGGGGATCAGTACCCCTAGTTGATAAGTAAGTCGATGGCCTAGTTGATAGATGAGTTGATATCCCTAGTGATAGCTTAGTTACTAGGCCATTTGCAGTATGATACTGAAGATCCTCTGTTACCTGGTAAGATCTTAGCCAGTACTAGGGTGACAGCTAAGCCAGCCACACTACTTTGAACCCTGGACCAGGACCTGGAGCCTGTTCCGGTACCTCAATAAGTCTGCGCTAAGGTAACAGCTTTGCCAGCCACACTTCTAGAACCCCTTGGACCGGTACCTGTTCGGGTACGCCGAAAGAGTTTTTTACCTGCCCAACCAGGGAAAAAGTAAATTTGCTTCGTGCGGCACTTTTTGCCCCATCTGGGGACAAATTAATACAAAGGGGTTTTGGCCTTGAGATATCAGCATCCAACGGTCCGGCCCTAGGTAATTCAGAACTGTAGTATTTATCCAGGGGCCTATAGCTCAGTTGGTAAGGCACGTCCGTGGCATTCAGGAGGTCCTGGGTTCAATCCCCATTGAATCATCTACCTCCCTTGGCAAGCTTGGCGCCCGCCACCTAGAGATAGGCCGTTGGTCCCCCTAAGTGGCATTGAGCAGAGACTGCTGATGTTGATAGGGCGAAGGGACCGAAGGGGAGGCATAACCACTGGCCCATCGAAGAAGCCCAGTCCTGTTGGTACCGGCTGACCCCTGGCCAGTACCGTACCTGCTGGTGGGTGCAGCTCCCGCATGTTCCCTCGTTGGAGGCTTGAGCACGGATGTGGCTGCTACTACCGGGTTCCCCGTGAAAGTATAGTGACAATAAAAATGGCCTGAAGGGCCGTCCTGTCCAGATTGGACAGGTAATTGATTTGGTTGGTCCAGTTGGTACGGGTACAAGGATTTTGTTGAGGCCAATTTTCACAAACAAAAAAGAATGGGATAGCGCCCTACATTTTCCTTGTTGCGTACTGGTGAGGTCAGAGCGCTGGATCTCTCTTCTGGACGCTGCCTGCATGTTTCACCTGCATGGTTTGGCGGTACCTCTGACGGTAATGAAGCTGCGCCTCGCCATCTCAACGACGGAAGGGGCAGGCTTCTGTGTTTGAAGCAGCTCAGGAGATGAGCTGGAGAGAGTGGAGCTGACAGGCGCGCGCACACACACACACACACATACACACACGCAGAGAGACTCGCACTCACACGCACACACGCACACAGGCACAGGCACACAGTCTTACACATACGCCCGCCCGCCCGCCCGCCCGCCCGCACGCACGCGCACACGCACACACACACACACACACACACACGCACACACACACAGAGAGAGAGAGAGAGAGAGAGAGAGAGAGAGAGAGAGAGATCTGCATATGGTTAGTAGGGAGAGAGAGAGAGATCTGCATATGGTTAG
>BFEA01000234.1:1631368-1641423 GCA_003427395.1 Chara braunii
GATTGGCCCAATGGTGGCCTTTTCAGCCCAGGGTGGCCTTATTGCCAACAGGGAACCCCCTGTGGGAGACATCGGAACAGCCGGTAGCAGTGGGACCGCCGAGCATCATCTGAGAGGCCAGTCGCTGTGCCTCCCTGACTACCCCTCCCACTATGAACCTCAGCAGAGACTGATTTTGAGTGCCAATTGGGGGACCAATGGGCTATCTGCAGAGACTGCTTTTTAGTGTCATCGGGGAACCCCTTGTGAGTGACATCGGCCAGGGGACAGCAGGTAGCAGAGGGACCACCGAGCATCATCTGAGAGGCCAGTCGCTGTGCCTCCCTGACTACCCCTCCCCCTTATGAACCTCAGCAGATACTGATTTTTAGTGCCAATTGGGGAGACCAATGGGCTATCTCCAGAGACTGCTTTTTAGTGCCACCAGGGAACCACCCCCTGTGGGCGACATCGGCCAGGGTACTGCGTATCCTCTGAGAGGCCAGTCGCTGATTACCCCTCCTCCTATGAACATGGGGGGACCAACGGGCTATTGGCAGAGACTGCTTTCTGGTGCCAATTGAAGGGAGCAATGGGCTATCTGCAGGTGGAGGGCGCCAAGCAGGCCCAGCAAATTACATGAGGCCAATTGGGATTGAAGTTCATTGAACCAATGACCTCCAGAATGCCACTTGCCTGCCTTATTAACTGAGCTAGGCCGCTGAATTCTCGTCAACTGTTAAACTTTTTTCATCGAAGTTCCTTTTTTCTGTTTTTTTTTTTTTCATCGATAGTCGATGAGTGTACCATTCAGTGACACCGACATTGGCTGGGTTAAGGCTAGTAGTAATTCAAAAGAAAGACCGGTCAACTAGGGTTAAGGATGGGTTAAGGCTTACCTCTATTGGGAGAGGAGAGAATCTGGTTAAACTCTGGTGATGCAAATTTTCTTCTTTCTTTCGCCTACTTGGGTGCAGGGTCAAGACTCAAAAGTCCCTTGTTTTCGAGAGCGGCGGGGGTGGGGAAGTGGAGTTGGGCGAGGGGCAGTGTTCGAAGCGGAAAGGAGCGTGGTTGCGTACTAAACTTTTGCCTTTCTTCGTGAAGGGCCCTGTCTTCATGTTTTGTAGGTGATAATTTAGGAAGTACTTGTCTGAGGGCAGAGTCACACACGCGTACTAGTAAGTGAAACAGCAAAATTTGGCCCCTTCGCTATTCTTGGTTTGCCATGTTGCTGTGTTGCGCAGTCGCACAGCGGTAGCAAATTGAAAATGACAATGCCCAGGCCCCCTGGCATAATGCCATTTGAGAAAAATTGCCCACTTGTGTGGTCACACAGAAAAAGTAGTGGAGGGATGCCTGCAATTCGCTTCTGTGAGCTCACAGATTCTTGGGGGGGTGGGGGGTGAATGCCACCACCTGTCTAGAGGTGGCAAATTGCTCAACCCGGCAGCCTTTCAGGCCGCTGGCATTTGCTGCACCAATTGCGAAATTGACGGACGGTCGGGCGGGCGCGGGCGGGCAAAGTATGATTGCAAAACTATAATGGCTTTGCCGATTTGCCCGAAAAGGGCCCAGTGTGCATCATCTGGATTGGTTCTAAGCGGAGATGCAGAGAAGTAGATCAATCACGGTTTTTTTCTGCATCTTTCTTGAAACATGTCCAGATTCAGGCATTGAATCCAATCATCTGTGCTAGTGGGACCTTGTCCCTAGTTTGCTTGGGCCCCATAGATTGCTATACCTGGACTTCTTTTTCTTTTTTCCGCCTAAGCTTTCTGAAGGATACGGCCTGGAGATATGATCACTGAACTGATCAGCCCCAAGTTATGAAGAACTATTTTATTATGTTCATCTGATTGCATCGGGATTGGAACCTGCGTCTGTATTTCCACGGTCCATGGCTGTACCAGCTGAGCTAGGGCCGTTCATTACTCCCCTGAGGGTTTTTTGTTTTTTTTGTTTTTTTTGTTTTTTTCCTCAAATACTCCCCTGAGTTTAGTTCTGTGGCTGAAGAGCTTGTGGGGCCGATTGAATTCTTTGTCGTTATAGAGTATGAAGAGTAGGTCTCTTTCCTTCATTGAGGCCATACTCACACTAGGCCATTAAACCGTCAGTACTCCCCAAATTCGCAGTGGTCAATGCCCTGTGATTATTCTATATTTGTGTCATGCAGGGAAGTTGTCTCCAGGGGAGCAGTGGCTGAGGCTCTTCCAGCCCTAATGGGAAGAGGTGTGTGGTTAAATGTTGTAATCAAATTCATAATTGGAGCCTTGGGCACTGGGCCAATTTAAAATTAAAAAAAAAAAAAAAAAAAAAAGTCGCAGTGGTAAACAAGCTGCCGTGATGATGAATGTACCGGTCCAATGCATACATTGGCGCGTTGGACCGCCGTCGGTTCATTTGAGTAGAAGCGCCTCAGAGTCTACTCTATTTTTTTCCGCGGCCGATGTATTGGCCAAGTGCTGGCGGTTTTAAATTATAGCAGAATGCCAGAGTGACTTGGCAAACCGCCAATATGCGACCGTAGCCTTGCAGGAAAAGAGACTCGTCCCCGCTGCATTGTAGCAATCAATAGCTCGGCTTACTTGGCCATGGTGGCTGGCAGGGCCAGGCAAAAAAAAAGGAAAAAAATGCCCTGTTCGCGGTTCGGAAAAGCTTGGCGCACTGTGAGGCGACTCTCAGGCCGGACTGTACTGGTGTTTTAAAACACCAGTACATGCCAGCTATCGGTCTTGGGCCCCTTTCGGAGGCCACCCGCTGCCGACTCACTCATTTTATCTACAGCACTGGCACTCGGCCTCCTAAAATTTTGGAGAGCCTCAAAACAGGTTCTCTGGGGCCATGTACTGGTGGTTTAAGGACTTCATCTGGCTGCTCAGTCGGTGGTTCTGCAATTTCGAGGGCCTAGTGTGAGGGCATACTCACACTAGTAGGTCCTCAAAATCGCAAACTTTAAGTTGGAAAATGAGCGGCCAGATTGAGTCCTTGTACAAGGAGGACTCGATCTGGCCGCTCATTTTTTGATTTTGTGATTTCGAGGGCCTACCGTCTTCACCCAAATAGAACGCCCAGTCATTATAGCTGTATCTGGTGCAATTTTCAGTCCAGATGCAGCTATAATGACCGGGCGTTCTATTTGAGTGAAGACGGTAGTGTGAGTATACTCTGAGAGTCGTGTTCTTGCCATTTTTCACTCAAATGGAACGAGAGCGAGAGCCTATAGTTGCCTTGTAATCTCATTTTTAAGTTTCTTTTTGGTGAGTGATACCTTTCTATTTGTATGTTTGGTGAATAAATTAATCTCTTTCTATTTTTCTTTTTGGTGAGCAATCTCTTTCTATTTTTCTTTTGGTGTTTTGCTTGCTGGGCTGTGTCTGCTCCATCATGGGTTGGAAAGAGAGGAGGCCAAGGGCCAGGTCGCACTAGCAAAGAGAGGACTGGATGAATGCCAGAATGTAGACGTGGGGCCTCGCTGCACTACTCTCGAAATGTGCAAAACGAGAATGAATCTTCGCTAGAAACATGGCGAGATACGCCCCCATGATTTTTGTCTTTTGTGCATGTTGAGAGTAGTGCAGCGATGCCCATGGTTGTGGAGAGGGGCAGAAAAAATCGCCAGTGATCGGCTTTTCTCCATCTCTGCTCAAAATCCATCCAGAGTCAGCTGAGGCAGTGGTGGTTAAACACAGACAATTCCAATGGACAAAAACAGTTCAGAACATTGAGAAATGGTCACCAGACACAGTTATTCCAACGGTCGGAAAAAAAAAAAAAAAAAGTCACAAACAAGAAAAAAATTGGCCAAAAAAAACCTGATTTGAAGTGATTTCAGCAATGAGAACAGTTTTAAATTACCCCATTAACCAGTGGTGGAGTCGGGAGGTTAATCCAATCAGCGTCGCCACGGGACCTTGCCACTGGCTAATGGAGAGATCATAGCTGGTTTGTCTGTATTCGTAGTTGTGTGGATGTCCGTGGCTCTGTAATTGCCGGCAGATAACGGGCATCGCCACACCACTCTCGAAATTTGCAAAATGGGAATGAACTTCCCGCTAGAACCGCCACATTTTTGTCTTTTTCACATTTCGAGAGTGGTGTGGCGAGGCCCATCATCAACTTGAAGGGGATTGTTTGTTCTTTTGCTTTTCTCACGTCACCGTGGCCAGGGGTGTCTTTTCTAGGCGCGTACGTTGCATTAGGACTTTTTTGAATGAGCTTTTCTCATAATTAGGGCCAAGTACATCTGGGTTCGTCCGTAATTGCTATCAGATACATTCAGGAAACTCCTGGTGTGCGTGCGCCCTTACTGGGCCACCCGAAGTGCACAAAACCTTGGCCAATTGCATGCATCGGTGTCTGCTCTTATCAGCACCACTAGCACTGACGGAGGAATGGTTAAGAAAAAAAGAAAAAAAAAAAAAGAAAGGGACGTGCAACAAGCCAGCAACACAGCAAAGCACAAGGCTGCACTGACAATGCAGCCAAACTGCACGGCACACTAGCAAAGGGATAGGCAATAGGCAAGGCAGGAGCTGGAGGGAGAGGCGTGGAAAACGGGCGGGTGGGCAGCGAGGCAGCGCGGAAGCGCAGACAAGACTGTCCACACATCCGGCACAGACAAAAAACATCCATCATCTAGGGATAGGCAAGGCAGGAGCTGCAGGGGCAAGGTCCCACTTGCACGGATTACGAGATTTCGGCCGTTCATCTCGGCTATCTACGGTCTCTATCTCTTAATTCCTGCAAGTGGGACCTAGCCCCAGGGAGAGGCATGGAAAGTGGGTGGGCAGCAAGGCAGCATGAGAGCACAGACAAGACCGTCCACACATCCGACACAGATGAAAAACATCCATCACCTAGTAGGGAAAAGTTATAGCTCCCCCTCGCCACAAAACAGTTTTTTTTTTCTTTTCTTTTTTGAGACAACATGTCGACTCCCCCTTTATATTCAGGGAGGGACCCAGTTCGGTTACTCGTCATCGGCAAGCATAATGAAAACAGAATACATACTAGGGAATGTTCCTTTTTTTTTTTTTCACAGAAACATCCCGAGAGGGTGCTAGGGGCGCTGGTAAGAGCCAGACACCACTAGGGAATGTTCATCAAGGTGGATCAAGGTCAAGGTTGCCTTTGAGCAGCTGGAGACTAACTGAAGTACCCAGTCCTACCCAACCATAACCCTGAGGGCCCGAGGCTACAATTATGAGACCAGGTCCTATGTTATGGTTCTTGAAGGCCTAATGCTAGAAAGGCATAATGCTAGAAATAGGGAAAAAAGGGGAACCAAAACAGAAAGAAAAGGAAGGAGATAACCAGAGAGGGTGCAGGGGCCCCTGGGGCCACCAGGGGTGAAGGCCTCTCAGAGCAGGGAACCCGCATAAATAAACAAAGGAGATAGTGGTACTGGGCAGGACTGGACTGGACTGGCGTGGTACCGATAGTGGTACTGGGCAGGGCTGGACTGGACTGGAACAGCACCCAGCCTGTGGGGTCAGGCCAGGGCCTGGTCCCACAGGGCTGAAGTTATAGGCATAGGAACTGTGAAGGACCCCAGGGGGGAACATTAAGGACCCTCAAAACAGAAAAGGGGAGATCACAGCTGACTAGCTTGTAATGAGAATGTGACAATCCTGTTTTTTTTTTTCTTTCTGAGTACTTGGAAAAAAAAGGCTAAGCTATAGCGGAGGCCTATTGAATCCCAAACAACTCTACTAAGACTACTACCCGTCTAAAAATTGCAGAGGCTACCCTTTTAAAAATTGCAGATGCTACGCTTCTGAAAATTGCAGAGGCTACCCTTCTAAAAATTGCAGAGAGGGGGTGAGCCTCCCCTGATTATCACAGGGACTGTCAGGGGAGGCTGAAGGGGCCCGCCCAGGTTAGGTCTGACCAAAGAGTAGTCAGGGCGGGCCCGAAGATATACTTATTAGGGAAAATTGCATTTGTACCCCACTTAAAGATGGGAATACGTGCTATACCCAGTCCGAGCGCCCATCTTGCATGTATACCCAGACCCCGTGCAAGTTTGCATTGTACCCGACTTTTCCCCTGTGCGAAATTGTAGGCATACCCAGTCCTGCAGGCCCTGAATTTCAGGCAACGAAAGTATGCCCATGCCCAGAAACGGGATAGCAAAATTGCGGGTGTACCCACAGCCAGGGGTGGGCCTTGGATGGCAACCACAAAATTATGCTGATGCCCACCACTTGGACCCTTGTGGCCCTGCGGCCGCTGGGTATGAGCATAATTTCAGGCATCCGGTAGTTGGGTATATGAATAATTCGGCCGGTCCACTTCAGTCCCCGGTATGCCCATAAATTTGCCTGGATATGTCCATAGGTGGTTATAACTGCAATTTTGCGGTACCAACCTGGGTCCACCTCAGTCCTGGGCATGGAAATAATTTCAACTGGCCGTTTTCCAGGTATAGGTGCAAGTTGGCACTGGGACTGGGCATAACGGGTATTCCCATCTTTCAGTGGGGTACAGATGCAATTTTTCTTATGTATTATTTGAAGGATACAAAATTGGGGAGCGGGGCCCAAGCACGTGCTGGAAAAGATTGGGGGGTAACTGCAGAAAGGTGGTGCTTGTGGAGAAGTCCACTTGAATGCTATGTCGGATGTAAAGGACAGCAACCCTCCTGTAAATGCTGTAACGAAAAAAGTCTTGTCTTGTCGTATGCACATATTCCTGCCTTCCTAGAAGGCAGCTATCATGGCCGCACGAATCACTTCAGCAACGTAGAGGGGATAAGTCAGGCATCCGCAGCACGGTCATCAGAAAATCAGCAGGGGGGAGGGACCTTGGCAGAGTTGTGGCCATGGCCACCAAAACGCTAAAGCCTTGTTGTAAAGGCCAAGTGACCCATAACTGCCTCAGATCCTTGGTAGCCAGACCACACACCAGGCAGATGGGGTTTATATCTTGGCTCTTGGTGGAAACCCATTCGGCTGTTGGAATTGTGAGATGTGTGGTGGTGAGCCACAGCAAGGAAGCTTTTTTTTTTTTTTTTTTAATTGGGACCACTGGGCATCAGGCAACCTCTGAATGATGTCGCAGAACTTGAAAAAGGTAGATCTGGTCCACTTATTCAGTGACTGGGTTGAGATAATCCCTCGCTTAGCCCATAGTATGTGTCTAAGATGGTGGCGGACCCGCCGGGATGGCGGTCTGTCAGGGTGAGGACGAAGGGTTGACAGAGGAGGAGATGGAGATGGAGCTGGAAGGGACAGCACAGCTCCGACGCAGACTCAACACGCACGTACTCCAAAATGTGCAGAATAAAGAATGACCCACAAACAGACCACAGCTGGGGTATACCCCCACCAGACTGACTGGACTGGACTGGACTGGCGTGGTACCGATAGTGGTACTGGGCAGGACTGGACTGGACTGGAACAGCACCCAGCCTGTGGGGTCAGGCAAGGGCGTGGTCCCACAGGCCGAACAGGCAAAAAGCCCGATATGCCCGAGACCTTGACAAAAAATATAACAGGGCAAAAAAAATAAAACAGAAAAAAAACTAAAAAAATGATCTCCAATGCACTTTTCAGGGTTGATTGGGCTAACCAGGGTTGAAAAGTGGGGGTCCCTGTTAACCGCTTATGACTTGCCCTGGCTGCAGGCCAGGGGCAGATAGAGGACCGCTGCACGATCCTCAGACCTGTAGTGGATCGCAAGAGTCATAAACACGCTATCCGCAAAAGCAATGGAAATTTGCAAAGACTGCAATTAAGAAAGATGAGAAATCTAGGATGCGGAGTCCATGCGATGCAGCCTAAGCTACATAATATCAAATAAAAAGCAAATGTCTGGTATACACATCCTAACTAACAGCAAAAATGAAATGTAACATGGTACAATACTAAAGTCCTGGAGGTAATTGCCTTAGTGCTAAAAGGAAAAAAAAGAATATGCCACAAGTAATGTTATGTCTAAGAGTGAGATGGCCTTAGAGGGGGTGAATGCAGCCTAAGAATCGAAACTCCTAAGGGAAGTCACACATGAAGGTGAGATAGGTCATCAGGCTCAGGGTGATGGCGTAATAGCGAGAGACAAAACCAATCACCTAAACAGATAGACCATTAAGGCGGCTAATGCTCGACGAAAGGGTGACATCATGCAGGGTCGACCATGAAAGCAAGTTTGGATGAACGATGCCGTGGGTGAGAGAAACATGCACATAACTTACCGACTGGGGGATGAAGCTAGATCTGGGAGCAGGGAAGCCAAGATAACGCTACGGTCCTAATGCCTATGCGATACCAAGGAAGAACCCAGCTCAGGGAGACCCGACGAAGTGAGAATCATCATGCGACACATGCAAGAGAATATACAGGGTAGGCCGGTGGTGTGAGGGAGTCAACTCTAAAGTAGTTGAAGCCGATAAGGTAGGTGAAGTCGAGAAGGTAGCTGAAGTCGTCGAAGTGGTTGATGATGTCGTTGAAGTAAGAGTCTAGTCGATGTCGAAGCAAAGCCGCATAACGCTGACATCCTGAAAAAGCTGATGATGGAGTACCTGGAGGTGTGAATCAGAGGGAAGAAGATAGATGATCCGAGTGTCACTCGTCGAGACGCTGAGGGCGTCGACGAGTGCGTTGTGGACACGTGGAGGCGTTTGTCTGCTGCCGAAGAACGGCCTCAGCGGGAGAGAGTGTGTCCTTAGCAATCTTCTTCGGCGGAGGAGGAGGAGGATGGTCAGTGGGCTTAGTAGGAGAAAATGTCTCAACACGACGAGCACAATCATATGCACGCACCACCATCCGGGCGTGCTCCGAGTGCTCGAGGAGTTCCCAAGTAGCCTCCTTATCAGGATAGTCTTTCCAACACACAAGATACTCGATGCGTGGAGGGGTATCGTCGATGACTTAACAAGATACGATGTCGGAAATGACGAACTTCTCGTAACCGTCCACCATGATAGGTGGCAGATGCTTATAAGGACGTCCGACAAAGTGCTCAGACGGTTTGCGATAAGGACACAACAAGGATACGTGGCAAACATCATGTATGCGAGTCTGTCGAAGGTAATCAGGCAGCTTCACATGGAAGCTGACCGGACTGGCGACAGTATCGGAACCGATGGCCTGAAAGATGCGGCATGAACCTAAGAAGCGACGCCTGAACTTGCAAAGCGTATCCGCTTCAAGCTGCAAGTGGCGTGCATCGACGAGCGCATTACCACGAGCTTTGAATGAACGATCTATTCGTGATTGGTTCGCTTGCTCGCTCATGCGAGTCCGATAATCGACTAAACTCTCGTGTATGAGTTAAATAATCGTTGCGTGTGGGCGATCCAGTCGTCAAGCGCAAGACAACATGTGTCTGAGCACAATCGCGATGGTCGTAGGAAGTCCGTGAGTACGCGAGGGTGATAGTCGAGGTCGCAATAGAATGACGACATCCTCGTGGCTAGCAAAATGGCGTCTGTAAGGGTGAAGAGGTTCTCTCCCTTTTCTCAAAACCTGCATAGTTAATCCTCTCGATACTAGAATAATCAATGCTGGCAGGTCCCTCAATCAAACTACTCTTATACTCTTCTCAAAAACCTGCACAGTTAATCCTCTGGATACCAGAGTAATCAATGTTGGCAGGTCCCTCAGTCAACTTTTCTTATAATGTTTGACAGTGACAATTGGTTTATCTGTGGGATGTGTCATTTGCTCTCTTCCTTTATCTTTTCTTTGACCTTTCCCTTTCTCTTGCATCTGTGAGGTCTGGTTTCCGCCTCCTTTTCTTTACCTCTTTGCCTTTTCAGTGCGTGCAAGTGGGTCCTTGTGACACACGGCGATAGGGGCAGCCAGCGCTCAACCTGCCATCCACGTGGCTGGCCTTGTACGTAAGAGGTGATGAACAGGTGGGGCTTTCCTTGTTTTTTCTCCTTTCCTTGTTTTCCTTCTTTTTGCCTTCGCGCTCTGATTCACAATGTATATATATAATATTTATATATATATATATATATAGGGTTGCCGGCGTTCGGGATGGGCCGAACGCCCGAACCCGAACGCCCGAACGTACGGGACCCCTTCGGAAGGCGTTCGGCCGTTCGGGCCAAAAGCGGACCCAAAAAAAAA
>BFEA01000234.1:1648665-1662769 GCA_003427395.1 Chara braunii
AAATTGAACAACTTTTGCCTCAGGGTCACATCAAAATTCTTCACCAAATTTAAAATAAAAAATAAAATTAAAAAATATATTTTTATTTTTTTTGGCCCGGCCGGGCAAGTAACCCCGGGCCACTCTGGTAGCCTAGAACTAAAGTGAAAACAAAAAGTATAAAGTGAAAAAATACGTGGGCGAGTACGTTTTGACACTGCCATCTTTGGCGATTTTTAATTCTTATTTGGCTAAGCAAAATCACTTGAAAATTTACAGGCACGTACCTCACCTCATAGAGAACTCACAAAAACAAAATCAGAAACAAATAATTATTTTCAGGCCCCGAAATAATTTTTGGCGGGGTCCAAACGCCGTCGGGTTCGGAATCCGTACGAGACCCTGAATGCCCATACATACGGAGGTCTGCCCGGGGAACTCCGTACGTACGGGCTGGTGACCCTGCATATATATATATATATATATATATATATAGGGTTGCCTATATATATATATACAGGGTAACCGACGTTCGGGACGGGCCGAATGCCCGAACCCGAACGCCCGAACGTATGGGACCCCTTCGGAATGCGTTCGGTCGTTAGGGCCGAACCGAAACAAAAATATGTTATGGAGAAAAATAAACTAAACAAGATTTGCTCGGGCATTACGTCCGAATTCCTTACCACATTTGAAATAAAAATAAAATACAAAAAATAAATACTAATAATAAAAATAAATACTAATAATAAAAATAAATAAAAATAAAAAGAGAATTAAATTTAATTATTGCGCGAGCATGTTTTCGACACCACCATCTTTGGCGATTTTTTATTTCTTTTAGGCATAGCTAAATGCACTGAAAATTTACAGATGTGTATTTCACATAATACAAAACCCACTAAAAAACGTTTAAAAAATAATAAAAATGTTTAGACCCCGAACTAAAGTTAAAACAAAAAGTAAAAAGTAAAAAAATACGTGGGCGAGCACGTTTTGACACCGCTATCTTTGGCGATTTTTAATTTTTATTGGGCTTGAAAATTTACAGGCATGTACCTCACGTCATAAAAAACTCACAAAAAAAAAATCAGAAAAAAATAATTATTGTGGTGTGATGTGATCACAACCAAATTGTGAGGCAGCCCTTCCACTGTATGAGAGGATTATTATACCCAACGCCTTTGCGTGGGTGAGATCCCACTCTTGCAGACTTTCTAGTCTTCCTTTAGGACCGCTTTGGCGCCCGTCACGACGCCACTGACGCTTTAGACCGCATCACACAGACCCGACGGTCTGGATCCTCTGCACCAGCTGACCTCGAGCGTCACATCCGGGTATTTGAAGACGTCCGCCTTATTTTTGATGAGACGTTCTTACCGGAGGTCACCGTCACCGACCGGTTCCTCGTCAGTCTCCCGACTGACTACCGCTTGGAGTTATGGAGACGGTCATTCTCTTTCGTGGTACAGGTATACAAGGCTGCACGTCAGTGCCAGAGGATGTGCAGTCGTTTCTCAGTTGCCCCATCCTCTTCGCGGCAAGGCGCTACCTCCCAATCTCGCGATACCACCCAAGGCCACTCCTCTTTGGCTGGTCGTTTTCGTCGCCCCGCTCAGACCGGAGCTCCCTCCTCCTGACGCTACAATGCGCTCAAGCACGGCAACGACGACCCGACTAAGCTTCACCCTACTTTGGAGGACGCCCCCAAGTTGTGGCCAAGGAAAGGTACTCCTTTCGACACATGGGTAATATGGGTTTTGTCCATACTCAGTGTTAATTGGAGTTTGTCTCTAAGGAACAATTCCAATTCAGATCTCAGTTTCACTGCTTCGGATCATGGACCAGAAATTGCTACTAGAAAATCATCTGCGAGGATATCGAGATTCGGGATGTCATCCTGTACCACTTGGATGATGAGATTGTCCCGATGGCCGACCGCTTGCAGATAGCGATATCTGTCTTGGTTTGTGCACGCAGTCGGGTTACTCAGGTTGGCGCCGCATGTTTCCCGTCCCTCAGATAGACCTCCGCAGTGTTTCATCCTTGCTCGTGGAGCTCTATCCCCTAAGGAGCGTGCAGCCCTCGAAGCCCGTTGCAGTTGCCTTCTATGACATCTAGATGGACACACCTTCTCACGGTATCCATATCATGCTGCCCTCGATCGACACTATGCTGACATTTCTCGTCAGCGTCGATCGCAGTCCCCCCCGACCCCGCCCGGTCAGTCCCATCAAGCTAGCCACGGTGCAGTGAACCGCTCAGGTCTCGCATGTATCAGGCCTCCCGACCACCGAGTCATGGTTTGCCCCTTTAGCTACCCCACGAGAGGACCCTCAGGACACGACAGACGCAGTTCTCTTTGCCCTGCCATCTGTCGGTGTACCGTCTGCCTCACAGCAGACCGCTTTACCTAATCGAGACTTCCGACGAGTCGCGCCATTCGCACAGCTCGTTGTGGCTTTCAGTTGATGACTCGTGACGACGTTGTGTCATCTCTCCTAGATTTAAGCATTCTTCAGGCCCGTTAGGAGCGACTCATGGGAGACACGAACGCCCTGCGTCGTCTTCTCACTCTGCTCTCTGACCCTGATTGCACCCTCCTCATCATTCTTATACGCTTGAGGACATCTATGAGGGTGTATCGTGTTTTATGGGACTCCAACTCGCAGGGAGATTTCATTCACCCTCGCGTGGTTGAGGAAGCTCGTCTAGCTACCTTCACGTTTTTCTCTCCTATCTCTGTTACCCTCGGAGATGACAAGAACCAGCGTTTTTTCGATCATACGGTTCCCGACCTCCACTTTTGCCTCACATTCCAGCCACCAGATAGTACCCTGGCGCCTCGGTGCTTCCATTCATCCGCATACTTCGACGTGCTGGAAACTAGGTACGACTTTATCCTTGACACTCCTTGGTCTCGCCGGTTCCATGGTACAGAGGCCGAATGAGAGACGGAGGCATTCGTTCTCAAAACGAAGTATGGTCAGACTTATCGAGTCCCCTTCATTGGAACCACGGGCAACACCCCTCCCGACCTACCTCACCTGGACTCTCTTTCCTCTGGTCCCATCCTGACATCACCTTGACTTCTCCTCGTCGGTTTGCTCACTTCATAAGACAGGAGGACGTCACGTTCTACTTCGTGAACATCATGGATCTTCTTTGCTATGATCCACTCTGTCCCGAGGTTGAGCTCATCTCACTGGAGCCCGATCCCCCTGACCCTTCCTCCATCTTCGTTACTCTCATCTCTACATCCACCCCTCCCCCTCGACATCCCAGGTCCCTAATCTGTTCACTACCAAATCCACACATACGTCTTGTGCTGACGCAGATGTTGAGGAACTCACACGGTTCACGGCTGACTTAGAGTCCGCCGTTTGTGATTTGATTCGAGAGTACTGTACATTTTACCCCCGTATTTCTCATACAGCCGGATCCCTCTGATGCTTGGTGTTGATCATTCTATCCAGCTCGTATCTGACTACCGTGTCCATCATCAGGCACCCTACCAACTCCTGATTCCAGAGGTGGCGGAACTCAAGCGTCAGCTTGAGGAGCTTCTTCGACTGGGTTTAATTAAGCCTTGTAACTCCCCTTAACAACGATTTCTTTAAAAATGAATTGTTTTGTAAAAAGTGAATATAATGAAATGAGGTGCGACTAAAGCTACAGTCCGTAGTTAATATTTTGTTGATGAGATTGACATGTTTACTGAGTGTAAATATTCGAGGTAAAAACTTGACATTGTATTATATTTTGAGCACAGGCAACACGGGTGCATGACTGTCACATTAATTTTTCCTCATTGTTTTGTCGTTCCTTCAACTTTGCATTGCTATGAACATTGTTTCGTCCTTATTTTGCTTTGTCGTTATTTCGATTTGTTGTTATTTTGCTTTGTCGTTATTTTGCTTTGTTGTTATTTCGTGTATAATTTCCTCATTTCATTCTGTCATTTTATAGTTAAAAAAAAAAGTGAACATGAAAACAATTTCGCTTATAACGAAAACACCGTTCCTTGGGGTGCACCCGTTCTCTTTGCTTGCAAAGCAGACGAAACTCTTCGCCTCTCCATTGACTACAACGGCGTTAACCATTACATGGCTAAGAACAATTATCTCTTGCCTTGCGCGGATAAGCTGTTTGACCGTCTGGCAGACAACCTCTTCTTCACAAAGATCGATCTTCGTATTGGTTACCACTGGATCCTAGTTACCATAAAGGATTGGTCGAACACCTCCCTTGGGTCGCGCTTCGGCCACTACGAATTCACGGTGATGTCATTCCGCCTCACCAATGGACCCGCCACGCTCTTCACGATGCACAAAGACAACTCAATTGTCCAAGTTTTTCTCACGAAGTTCAGACTCTCCCCTCGACAGACACGTTGGTGGAGTGATTTATCTGAGTTCAGTTTCACCACTCGGACAATCGAGTGTGAAACGAACCGCGTCGTCAGTGCCTTGTCTCGCCGTTCTGATAACAATCAGGAACCTATTCATCTTGTTGCCATCTTCATCAGAATCATCACCACTTTTGATTCATCGGTGATCGACAGATATCGCACTCAGTACCGACACTATCCGTATTATCGCGTCATCCTCGCGACACTGCGGAATGGCAAGATCGTTTCTTCACACTCCCTCGGTGAGAACAATCTTATGTACTGGCATGGCAGACCTGGTCAGCTAGAATCACGCATCTTCGTTCCTTCCACTGGACAGCTCCGCGTCCAGGCCGTAGCAGAGTTCCATGACCAGGAAGTTGCCGATCATATGGGCTTCCACAAGACGTTGGCTCGTGTTTGTAGCCTATACATCTGGCCGAAGTCCAAGGACTTCGTCAAAACCTACATCCAGGAGTGTCCTACCTCTCAGGAGGTGAACAGTGCGAACCACCTTCCGTATGGGTTACTTCAGCCCCTACCCATACCTGAGGGTCGTTGGCAGTCAATCCCAATGGATTTCGTTGGTCCCCCTCTTTCACCCACTAAGCGTGATCACGATGCTATCTTGGTCGTTGTCGATCGCGTCACGAAGCCTGCATGTTTTGTCTCGTGCCACTATCGCATGAAGCGCTCGTGAGGTCACCAACATCGTGTTCGAACGAGTCATGAGAGATCACGACTTACCTCAGAGCATCATCCCCGACCGTGACTCGCGCTTTACTAACACATTTTGGCGACCCCTACACGAGATGTACGAATCCCAACTCCGTTTCTCATCGTCTTACCACCCTCAGATGGATGGTCGGACTGAGATCACCAATAAAACTCTCTGTAATATCCTCCAAAACGTTATGAGGGGTGACCAACAGTGGGACTTACACTTAGCCTGTGCGAAGATTGGGGGCGAAGGGGGAAAGTGGGTTTTATGTGAGTCCAGTCCTTAAAGACCAGGCTATAATCCCTTGCTCCCTTCAATACTCGGTTACTGCTAGGGTCATCTCTACTCCATTCCACTTTTGCAATCCACCCTTCCCCATCCCCCCCCAACCATTCCTTACAGAAGTTAGTGATTGCTCGTTTCACATCCCCAATCTGTTGGAAGATATCCAGCTGGGGCTTCAAAGCAAGTCATCTACTCATAAATTCTAGCTTGACTTGCCATTGGATTTGTTCATGTACCTCTGCTCCCTCCACACATATTTTCTCCATGACCAATAGGCATCGCTGCCACCATAGTGCCCATAGTACGGCTCGCCTCCCCAACCTGTACATGTTCTTTACGAAGGCCGTTTCTTCCTGCTGTGGCCAGTGCCCTATCAGGATCGCTTGCCAGGACCATGGCCAGGGGCTTGTCATACCCATTTTCCTCCACACCCTATTCCACCATCTCCTTGTAAATTGTGCGAGTGGGCATCGCATGAAGATGTGCTCTATTGTTTCCGCCTTCTTGCAGGATGGGAAATGTCTGAGACACTGCAAGCACCAAGGCAATGCTAACCCTGTCTGTTCCAAATCGGTATGGTCTAATAACCAGTCATTGGTTGGCAGACAACGGTGTACTATTTGCCATTGCAGCGAGGTAACTTTAGCTGGTTTAGACTTCCAGTCCCGAAACCATTTTATTGGTGTAAGTTGGCGACGATCCACGTTAAGGTGCTTAGCCCAATGACTGTATCTCTCAGATTGCGCTTGGGTCTCATCACTCGATATGTAGATTTAACTGTTAGTTTTTGTATCATGATCTGTTTAGAGGGAGGGCCTGTTGACGTTGGGAAGTTTCCCACTGCCACATCAGTGGGTCGAAGGCCAGCTCATGAATACTTTTCTGTGGCTGGAAGGCCATGTATTCCTTTCCGTCCTCTAGGACCCTAACTTGGTATAAGGCTTCCCTGTCCCTCCATTCGAAGGGAGCCCGGCTACCTTTACCTTCTTTCTTCTTTTTTTTTTTTTCTTTTTTTTTCCCCTCACCCCCCCCCCCTCCCACCAAAAAAGTTTTATTTTTTAATTTATTTTTTAATTTATTTTTCTTTTTATTTTTGTGGGGGTGGGAGGGGGTGTGTCTGGGAGTGTCCTCTGACACCCGCAACCTCCCCCCGGGGTTAGTTTCACAAGGGCCCCCCCGGAAGGTCCCCAAAAAGCCTCGCACGACCGTTTGTACGACCCGTATGAATGCCCAGGGGGCCATATGTACAGCCGTCCCTGGCGTACGGACGGGCCGTACCCGTCTGACGGGATGACATAGCTTGCCAGGAGAGCTTCCCCCACTGCAAGCGCCCAGAAACGATCGAGCACCTCTTCCTGCAATGCCCAACTGCAGTGGTGACTTGTCGAAGGTAGGACTGCATCTCGCGCCAACTAGATACGGGAATGAAATGGCCCTGGGATTGTAGAGCACTCGTATTGCAGGCTTGACAACTCCCCCAGACCACGAGGTTCACTGAGAATCTGTTTGATCCAGTGTATAAGGCAGTAGGCCCTATGGTGGCAACGCTACAATGTAGAAAAGGTCTGGGTAGATGGAGCAGACGTTTCTGACACGATACGTCAGTTTATTCACATGGAACTCCTAGCCCATTTGGCTCAAATCAAAACCAAACTGGCACGCCTAACACAGCACCAACTTGAAGCTGCCTTGCTGCCCATCTGCATACTACCTTGCATTCCGCGATCCTTGCTTGTGTGTTGTCACTGTTGTGTAGTGTAGCTGCTGTCTTGGTGTTGCCTTGTGCTTCACTGCACTGTTGCTGTGCTGCTTGTCCTCTTGCCTTGTCGCTCCTTGCAGTTGCTTTTGGCGTTGTGCAGTTGTGTTGCCTCAAAAGTGTTGCCTGGTGCTTCGCTGAGTTGCTGCCCGCTGCTATGTTCCGCTTGTGGACAGTCTTCCTTCAACAAGGGTCAAAGGGTTCAGGACCAAAACCATCAATACGAGCACTCCACAAATTGTCGATTGTTCAGCCTCCTGATGAGTCGGTGCAACTCCTAACGAAACAATCTATCATCAGCAGTTTTTATTTTTTTCAGTTTTTGGTCTTGGTACTTGTCTTGTCCAATGGTTGTTGTCATTTCCCTGCCTTACGAGCTTGTGTTGTCTGCCCTCCCGCCTCTCCCATGCCCGGTACCTATGTGTTGTCTCAAACGTTCCTACTTCTCTTCCATGCCCTCCAGTCTATGTGCCTGTTTGTGCAATCGTGTGCCTGTGCACACACACACACACACGCACGCACACACACACACACACACACACACACACACACTTTTGTGCAGTTGGTGAGCATTGCGGGGAGGCCCTTACTCACGGTGGTGCCCCGCAAGTCCCAAATCCACCCAGAACCCGGTCCCAGGACCTCCCCTTCTGCTTGGGGATCCTAGCTATTTATAGCGTAGGTCATGGCAGTTCAAGCACGAGCAGGGCCTCTATTCATCTTAAGTGAAGGAAGTCAAAAGAAAGTCATTTTCTTTACCAACGGACCTAGCTCAGTTAGTACACCCACAACCCATAAACTGCAGAATAAGAGCCTCCTTCCACACCACTTGAAAATACTTGCGTTTTAAGTGTGCACACTAAACAAGAAATGGTGATTAATTTACACTTACCGATTTATGGTTCCATGTTCACTTGAGGAAACCTTTGAACAGGATCTCTGCACTTGAAACCTAACTCCACGGCTTGCTGACCAATCCTGGACCAGGATCGCCTGCTGGACAAAGAGAAAAACCCAAAAAAGACCCCACTCGGAGTGCTGGCGGTATCCTATGGCACTTGAACTCAAGGTACCTCCGGGAGGTAAGTTGAAATCAAGGGCGGTTTTGGCTGTGTCGCCCTTGAGTCTCAAGGGTGTACCCTTGGGACCCAAAAAAGGGGAAACAAAGCGGATCGCTCTAATGTGGGGGTGGAACAACGATTTTTCGCTTCACTCTTTAACTCAAGTGGTGTGGAACGAGACCCAATTTAGAAACGGACCCAAGTTCGAAATTCAATCCTGATGAACGAGATGAATGCAATGATACAATACCTGGGGACCTGGGGTAAGTCAACACGATGATGATATCTGCATCACGTGCCCTTGTCTTTTTTTTTTTTTTTTTTTTTTTTTTTTCCAAAGGCTTTAACTTTCTCCTTTCTCTCAGTCTCCTGGGGGTGTGCTGTGCCCTCGCCTATTGCCGCTGACGGCATCGAGCATCAGTCAAACTGCTCCCTGGTCGGTGGTATTGACCATGACCAGCACTCAAACTGCTCACTCGTCCATCGCAGGGGCCGGGGCGAAACCTAAACCCTAAACCCTTTTTTTCGCCTGAAGCCTAAACCCTTAATAGAGAAGCGCCCAGGCCAACCGAGGCCGTTGGTCATCGGGTTGGGTGAGCGCAACTCTTTGCTATTTTCTCTATATTTCGGACGGGGAACTTTACGAATCAGGGTGCCGGAAGATCTTTTCTTTTTCTTTGTCTTTTTTGTGGAACAATGCTCCAAATCTATTCATGGGGAGCAGCGCATAGTGGGAAATACCAGGGGAGAACAGGAGTCCCAATGGCATATAGAAATCCAGGGCCATTACCCTTCTCCCCCCATATAGAAATCCAGGGCCATTGGGCCATTGCCCGGCCTCGGCTGAGAATGACAAGAACATTCATGACTCATGAGAAAAAACTACTGAGCCATTCATAAAATCCACAGGAAACATATGCAATACCAAAATACCAAAGTTGTACTCAGAAGGCCAAAGGGAAAAAAAAAAAAAAAAAAAAAAAAAAAAAAAAAAAANTGGGGACCTGGGGTAAGTCAACACGATGATGATATCTGCATCACGTGCCCTTGTCTTTTTTTTTTTTTTTTTTTTTTTTTTTTCCAAAGGCTTTAACTTTCTCCTTTCTCTCAGTCTCCTGGGGGTGTGCTGTGCCCTCGCCTATTGCCGCTGACGGCATCGAGCATCAGTCAAACTGCTCCCTGGTCGGTGGTATTGACCATGACCAGCACTCAAACTGCTCACTCGTCCATCGCAGGGGCCGGGGCGAAACCTAAACCCTAAACCCTTTTTTTCGCCTGAAGCCTAAACCCTTAATAGAGAAGCGCCCAGGCCAACCGAGGCCGTTGGTCATCGGGTTGGGTGAGCGCAACTCTTTGCTATTTTCTCTATATTTCGGACGGGGAACTTTACGAATCAGGGTGCCGGAAGATCTTTTCTTTTTCTTTGTCTTTTTTGTGGAACAATGCTCCAAATCTATTCATGGGGAGCAGCGCATAGTGGGAAATACCAGGGGAGAACAGGAGTCCCAATGGCATATAGAAATCCAGGGCCATTACCCTTCTCCCCCCATATAGAAATCCAGGGCCATTGGGCCATTGCCCGGCCTCGGCTGAGAATGACAAGAACATTCATGACTCATGAGAAAAAACTACTGAGCCATTCCTAAAAACCACAGGCCACATACGCACCATCCAAATACCAAAGGTGTACGGGGAAGGCCAGGGGGAAAAAAAAAAAAAAATAAAAAAAAAAAAAAAAAAAAAAAAAAAAAAAAAAAAAAAAAAAAAAAAAAGGCCAAACCGAAAACCGCCACCTTACCAACGGCCCTAGCTCAGTTGGTGATCAGTCGGGACGGGACACCCATGAATTGTTGAAATACAGACCCGAATTCGAATCCAGGTACAATCACCGTAAAAAAGAAAAAAACACCTTTGTAGTTTCCCGGCTTTCTACCAGCACGTCTCTCTATAAGCGCATACTAACGTCTTTCTGAGAGCATACTCACACTAGCACTTTCCTAAATGTATCTGACTGCAATTACGGCAAGACCTGGATTGAATCTGACTGCAATCACATCCACGTCCAGAGCTTAGAAGAAAACGTCCTAGTGTTAGTATGCCCTCAGATGTACTGGATTTCTCCCGTCAATCCCATCTCAATAAAGTTCAAAGTACTAAAATAGTCTATCATCTATCCTAAGAAAAAGGAAAAAAAAAGAGTATATCGTCGATCCTCTCTCTTTATGAATCTGTACTGTTTACTCACTTACCTGCCTCATATACACACCTATGCATCTCTCCCAACGGTCTTCCCCCGAACATAACGCACCCTGATAGTCCAGTACAGTCAAAATGAGGGTGCGTTGTGTTCGGAGGGAAGACAGGTATTGTTTCCTTTCCCCTCTATATATGTACAGTTTCTCTATATATACAGGTCCGTCTCTGACGGTCTCTCTGTGTTTATCTGCCTGCAGTGCATGGTTTACCCATGGTTGCCTACGATCGGTATTGTTTATTCCGTCCTTCCCTTGCTGGACATCTACCTGTGTAGCTGTGTTTCCTTTTTCCGCACTTTCCAGATGAATTTCTGCCATTTCAATTCCTCTCTCTCTCTCTCTCTCTCTCTCTCTCTCTCTCTCTCTCTCTAATCCCTGAGAGAGAAAAGCGGTCCCCACTTTACTCACACCAACCTTGCAATCCTAGCAGACTGCCGGTCCAAACCATTGACAAGAACGGTTTTGCAAGTCTGAGAAATTAATCTGTGTTTGTGTGTGTGTGTGTGTGTGTGTGTGTGTGTGTGTGTGTGTTCGTCCGCCTGTCTCTGTCTATCTACTGGTTTTTCTTCCTGCCGGCCTTTACGGCATCGAGTCGTTGTCTTTCTCAGGTCCGTCTTTCTCAGGGCCCTGCCCTCCATCCTCCTCAAGCTTGTGCTCTCTGTCCTCCTCACGGCCGTGCCGCTCTTCCTCCTCGTGCCCGGGACCTACCTCCTCCTCATGCCCGGGACCTACGTCCTCCTCATGCCCGGGCCATTTGTCCTTCTCATGCCCGGGTCCTTCGTCCTTCTCAAGTCCGTGCCCTTCATCCTCCTCAAGCGTGTGCCTTCCAACCTCCTCAAGCATGTGCCCTCCAACATCCTCAAGCCTGTGCCCGCCAACCACCTCAAGCCTGTGCTCTCCGCCCTCCTCACGGTCGTGCCGTTCATCGTCCTCACGACCGGCCCCTACCTCCCTCTCACGCCCGGGCCCTACCTCCTCCTCAAGACCGGGCCCTTCGTCCTTCTCAAGTCCGTGCCCTTCATCCTCCTCAAGTGTGCGCCTTCCAACCTCCTCAAGCCTGTGCCCTCCAACCTCCTTATGCCCGGGCCCTTCATCCTTCTCATGCCCAGGCCCTTCGTCCTTTTCATGCCCGGGCCCTTCATCCTTCTCATGCCCAGGCCCTTCGTCCTTTTCATGCCCAGGCCCTTCGTCCTTTTCATGCCCAGGCCCTTCGTCCTTCTCCAGACCGGGCCCTACCTCCTCCTCATGCCCGGGCCCTTCGTCCTTCTCAAGTCGGTGCCCTTCGTCCTCGTCAAGCGTGTGCCCTCCAACCTCCTCACGCCGGTGCCCTGCAACCTCCTCAAGCGTGTCCCTTCCGCCCTCCTCAGGCCCAATTACGGCACTCGGGGTATGGTTGAGATTCTGCAAGGACTCGTACGCCTCTTCATACTGCGCTCCTGGCGCAAGTTCAGTCTCTGGCATCAACCATGCGCAAACCTCCTTCAATTGCCTCTTCCGTTTCAGGTCCGCCCTCCAGCGACGATCCGTCCGCAATTTGCAAACCAGACGCAACAACTCGAGTCGCGATTCGTGAGCGGCGCGCACCCTGGCATCCTCCGCTTCCGCTTCGGGAGTGTAGCTATTTATAGCATCGGTCATGGCAGCGAGTGCGTGCGCGCCCCCTCTGTCGATATCCGCCCGCAATGTCTCCACCTTGACTTCCTCCTTTCTCCCGATCTCCAAGTGTTGAGCGGTGACCTCGCACGTCGCATGCAGAATCCCGTTGACGTCAACGTTGAGCAACACACGCACTGCTGCCCGGCCGCTCGCGCGCGCTGGGGTGAATCGCTTGATTGTCGACTGACCCAGAAATCGGTTATGCTTGCAGAGAGCGCGCTCGCCCGCGTACAGGGGGACCACTGCGCTCTTCTGGTTGTCGCGGAGGCCGAAGTTCAACTCCCCCGCCGCAGGAAGGGGGGAGTTCCTCGGGATCCCGACCCGCATCACGCCTCCCCAGCTTCTTATTCCAATACTAAGCGGTGTAACTTCCGTCACCAAGAAGGACGGCTGCCAATCGTCCGGATCCCGACAAGCATCACGGTGACCCCTCTCCAGTCTCTGGTGGCGGTTGCTCCTTGAGGATGCCAGCAATCCTGCTTGCACTGCCGCGCCGTACGCCACTGCCTCATCGGGATCGGGATGGACCACCTTGATGGGCGCTTTGCCGAAGAAGGCTGTCAGCATGTCTTGGACCATCGGGATCCGAGTCGATCCACCGGTCAGGATTACGTCCGCGATCCCGTCCTTGCGGATCCCCGCACCGCGAAGCGCTTGCTCGACGACCGCAGTGCATCGGTCGTGCAGGTCTGTGCGGATGAGGGACTCGAACTCCGATCGGTCGAGTGTCAGGCTGAGGACAGCGCCGCCTCCGCCGCCGCCGCCGCCTCCGCCGCCTCCGCCGCCGCCGCCGCCGCCGCAATCCAGGCAAACCTTTGTCTCTTCGCGATCTGAAAGGGCGTGCTTGGCCTCCACGACGGCCTGCCTAAGCTTGAAAATCACCCCCGGATTCGTCGCAAGCACACCTTCCCCACCCCCTTGCCTCTCAAATTGCCTCGCTAAGTGCTCGAGCAGGCGCCTGTCGATGTCCACCCCTCCGAGATGGCAGTCGCCGGCCACTGCATTCACAATGAAGCGGATCTCGTCGTCGGCACCTGCCGCGACGGTGATGACGGACACGTCGAACGTTCCGCCTCCAAGATCGAACACGAGGATCTGCTTCTCCTCCTCCTCCTCCTCCTCCTCCTCCCTACGCCTCCTCAACAACCGCTTGTGACCGTAGGCCACCGCCGCTGCCGTCGGCTCGCTCATCAATCTCAGCACCTCCAACCCGGCTCTCTCCCCGGCTTCCATCGTCGCCTTGCGCTGACTGTCATCAAAGTACGCGGGCACGCTGATCACGGCCTTGCTAATGGACTGGCAGTTTGTGAAATCTTCTGCGATCTTCTTCATCCTCTTCAGCAGCATCGCTGATATCTCCTCCGGTTTGAACAACGACTGCCGCCCGTCGGGATTCGAGACCCCGACCATTGCCTCGCCCTGCGGGCCGGGCAACACTTTGAAGGGAAACGTTTTTATGTCTTGCTGAACGTTTGGGTCATGGAACGATCGCCCCATCAACCTCTTGACCTCGAATACACACTGCTCGGGACACGTCATCCCGTATTTTCGCGCCTCTTCTCCAACGAGAACCTCGGAGTCCTCGTGCCTATCTGTGAATGCCACGTAGGACGGCGTTGTGCTGTGTCCGATCTCGTTGGGAACTGTTTCCACATGATCCATGTTGAAACACACCGCCGCGCAGCAGTAGGTCGTGCCCAGATCTATGCCGAGGACAGGATCAGCTTCCACGGAGTCCCGCCCACAGTCAGGTGGCGACGCTGGTGGTCGGTATACCACCACGGGGAGGTCCTTGTTTCGCGGTCGGATTGCCACGGACGGTCCATCGGATGCCCCGGCGCTCTGACCACCTGTGGTCTTTTTTGACATTCGATGCGACTTCCCGCAACCTCCCCGACACAGAAAAAGGTCCCTGAAACGCATGCTTCAAGCGTCTCTCTCTCTCTCTCTCTCTGTGTGTGTGTGTGTCTGTGTGTGTGTGTGTGTGTGTGTGTGTGTGTG